>VMDR010001540.1:0-122234 GCA_007922815.1 Macrotus californicus | reverse complement strand
ATATACAGATCAATGGAACCGCACAGAGTCTAGAAATCAACTCATTTTCATGGTCAACCACAGGCACACTTCATTTTATTGAGCTTTGGTTTATCAGGCTTTACAAATGTTGTATTACTTATAATCACCTGCGGACAGCTCTAAGAGAGGGTTTGGGAATAAAGGGATTGAACAAAAAGGAAAAAGGACTCATGGACACCCGTGTGATGATTACAGAGGCAGAAGGGGGTCTAAGGGGAATAAATGGTAATGGAAAAAATCCAGAAAGAAAATAAAAAATGAAAAGAAACAAAGAATGATATCTACCCAGAAAAGAAAAGAAGGAATAATAAAGCAAATGTAGTGAAATATTAACATTTGATAGCTCTGGGTAAAAATAAATAAAAATTCTTTGTACTATTTTTACAACTTTTTTGCAAGTCTGAAATTACTTCAAAATAAAAGAAGTTAAAAAAGAAAGTCATTACTACTTAAGGGAAGCTTGGTTTCCTCAGACCAGGAGGCAGGCAGACGGCACACAATCAACTTGAACTTTTCTTTGAAATTAGAATGGCGAGAATGGGTTTTACTCCTCGCTCCGTGACCTGAATGAAGTAGGCTTGACTGGGGGACCTGCCTGTCATGCCTGAGGTACAGAACTGAGGTCACCAGCCTGATGAAGAGCCTCGCCAGAACACAGAAGTCTCTTCAGTGTGGCTGGCCACTGCAGGTGGCCACCTTCACATAAACTAGCCACCTGGCACTCTCCACTCTCACCTGCCAGTGAATTTGCAAACTACGGCCTGGGGGTGTTTAAAAGAGAGGGCACACACCACAGCCTGGCAGATTAAGTCTAACAGCGCTTCCTCGGGGCCCATCAACACACGAAGGGCGGGGCTCTCAAATCTTTAGGGAAGAAATGTTGTTTAAACCCGATTCTATGTGAAAACCTCATTACCTGACAAAACACAAGTCTTATCTTGCCTTCAACTGGGAGAGCAGTGCTGTCAGCACCAACTCAGAAACAGGAACGCAGATGCGGAGATAAGGACTTCAGGGCGAGTCAAGAAAACAAGGGGACAGTGTGGGAAGCTCCAGGTTCTCTATGACTGCTGTTACTCAAGGAAGGAACACGTTATCTTTTAATCTCCTTGAAAGTAGATGGAAATGCCAGGTTTTACTAAAAGTCATGCTAAGGGAAGTGGGAGAAGGACTAATAAAGCAGGAATGAGCAGTCACATTTTTCAGTGAACCTTTGAGAGTCGGTTAATCTTTTGGAGTCAGAGACAGGAAATAAGCTGCCATGGCACAAAAAAAGGCCTCAATTCAAAAAACATCCAGGCAGAAGGGGCTAAGTCACCAGGTTGGTTTTTACGAAACACAGAAACTCCCAGCAGGCCCTGTGGTAACGATTTCGCTCTGCTCTCCGCAGATCTTCACTACCACTCACTCAGTCTATCAACAAGTCCTTCCAAGTTCAAATATATGTCTTGAATCCATCTATTCTCCTACATTTCCAGTTGCTGCCTTAGTCCAAATTACCATCACCTCTCACCTGCTGGTGTCCCTACTTCTACTCTTACCACTTCTTACAATCTGTTCTGCAGACAGTGGCCACGGCGCTCTTTCTAAAGGCAGCTGAAAGCTGTTGGACCGCTCCCAGGCCTATGTGACCTGACTCCTGACTCTCCCCCGACCAGGCGTGTTCTCAGGGTCTGGGCTGTTCCCTGTAAACCACTCAGATGGATGAATGGCCAAATCAGTTAGTATTCAGCTAATATCACCACCCCCAAGAGCTTGTCTACCCCAATACTGTAACACCCCAACCATTCCCTCTCACATTACCTTGTTCTATTCTGCTTCATTCTTCCACTATCTAAAATTATTATATATTAATACTGCCTTATAAATGCCTAAAGAAACACTGGAAGGATAACAGAAACTGATTTTTAAAAAGATTTACTTATTTACTTTTTTAGAAAGAGAGAAAGGGAGGGGGAAAGAGAGGGTAAGAAACATCGGTGTGAGAGAGAAACATTGATCAGTTGCCTCTCATACATGCCCTGACCCCGAACAGAGCCTGCAACCCAGGTTATGTGCCCCGACCAGGTATCAAACCGGTGACCTTTTGCTTTGAGGGACAACGCCCAACAAACTGAGCCACACTGGTCAGGGCCAGAAACTGATTTTTTAAAATCAGGTTACCAATGGGGTCTGAGACTTCTCTCTGTATATCTTTTTCTATCATTTTAATTTCTGAGCTATACATATTAATCACCTAGTCAAAAACCTTATTAATTTTTAAATGAAAACTTCATTTTTTAATTTAATCTTTATTATATTTTTTTCCCATTACCATTTAGTCCTCTTGTACCACCACCACCCCACCCCAACCCCCCCCCCTCCCCCACCGCCAGCAATCCCCACACTGTTGTCCATGTGTCCTTTTTCCTTTTTGCTTGATTCCCCCACCCCCTCGCCTCCCGGCCCCCCACCCCGAGCTGTCATCCTGCTCTGCATTAAATGGAAACCGTAATAGTTAAACACTCCCTTGCTATTTGTCTATCTTCTCCTCCACAACGACAGCTCTGTGAGAACTGAAACCTTGTTCGCACAGCATGTGCCCAGCCCTGGAAATGCAATCAGGGTTCCTTAAATATTTGCTGGATAAGCAAGTGTGTCTGCAACAGGTGTGAGCAGCAGAGCCACAGGATGGAACTCTTCAGATTCAACAAGCGCTCCTCTCCCACCACCACCAGCTCCGTGTTGCTGCTTCGCTCGGTGCTTACACTCTGCCACGGCCACACCCGACCCCCTTAATGCTTTTCCTCCTCCTGAGGCCCCTCCAAACTCTTCCACAGCGCCTCTCTTTTATCCTCTCCCACGTCAAACCAATCCACTCCATTTCAACTATTTGCAGAACAGCCACTTTGCAGACATGGCCTCTCTCAGGCCTCGTGTCCACACCAGCTGTCTGCTCCACCCTCACCACATGCGTGGCTGGCCAACCACTTCAGTCCCGCTTGTCCAAGTGGCTCCGCATCCTTGACCTTCCAATTTCTTTCAGTGGAACCTTCTTTCTCCCAATCACGTAAGAGGAAAACTTAAGTCGCTTCTGACTTCTTCCTTTGCCTCATTCTCGAAAGCCAAACCAGACACAAAACTTACGAGGTTCTTTCTTCACACATGCTTCCTCTTTTATTCCCACCACCACCCAGATCTGGACTATTACGACAGCATCCAGACTGAACTGAAATCTGTATCTTCAGGGTCTGCCCACCCTCCTTTTAAATCCTCAACCAAGGATATGTCTATTAATTTTAGAGAAACATTAATGTGAGAAACATCGATTCGCTGCCTCCCACACACGCCCCAACCAGGGATTAAGCACGCAACCTAGATATGCACCCTGGCCAGGAATCGAACCTGCAACCTTTCGGTGCATGGGATGACGCTCCAACTGGCCAGAGGACAGGGTCCGCTCCTTTTAATTCTATCCTCTCTTGGTCTTAATACTAAACTCCTAGAATAAACTTTTCAAGCCTGTCTGCAGGATTTACTACACTAAGCCTCTTCCTTCTGAATCTTTACAGTCTACAAAGCGTTTTTGGTTTCTTTTTCACAGACCCAGCTCAAGGCCCACTCTCTCCATGAATATCTGTTTATCTATTTATTCCTCTCATTTGACACTTTGTAAAGGCCACCTTTTACCACTGTTCCTTTTTTACATGGACATGCCTCACGAGCTCCACGGAGGTTTTCATAGGGAAGCCCCGTGTCTCCGTAACAGACAAACGCAGAGCTAATCTGTAGAAAGGGAGGAACTCTGCCCTAGTTTGACTTCTCCTCAGCAAAGCTGCCCAGCTCTGCTCCCACAACCACATGGGGATTCCAAGGCTCCCTAGAACAAAGTTTGCAAAACAATTCACCTGGGAGTGATGGATATGCTCCGTGCCAGTTGTACCTCCACAATGCTGTTTCTGAAAAAGGACTAGCACTGACCGGTGTGGCTCAGTTGGTTGGCTGGGCATCGTCCCGCAAAGCAAAACGTCGCCGGTTCAATTCCCAGTAAGGGCCCATGCCTGGGTTGTGGGGCAGGTCTCTGGTCGGGGCACAAACGAAAGGCAACCAACCGATGGATGTTTCTCTCTCACATTGATGTTTTTCTCCCTTTCTTTCTCCCTACCATCCCCTCTCTCTAAAAATAAATAAATAAATAAAATCTTTTGAAAAATTGACTAAAGGGACAAGAAAGGGATAAAAACTGCAGAGCATTCTAAAGATAAACAAAATGGCCTCAAGCATTCCTTTCTTCCTGTTTGTAGGGCTGGCTCAGTCCAATCCCTAAGCCACCACCCCCTTCACCAAGCACAGGGCTGGCACAGTAGAATCCCGGCAGACCTCCTGGGCTTCGGCCTCTCCCCAGCCAGAGCGTCCCATCTCAGGAAGCTCAGCACCCTGCTTTGCCATCTTTATGCAGCGCTCAGAAACCACCTACCTCTCTCCACCTCGTTTCCTCCTTAAGTAAGAGAGAGTGTTGAGCAGCCGAGGCTTGAAAATCTATGGCTGCTGTCTCAAACCATCAGGTCTCCAGGGGCCTGGCCCAGACCAGCTTGGACAGGGTATCTAGTTCTCCAGAAAGCAATTATCCATCACCGCGGATTAAACCCCTCTCCTCTATTACAGGAGTGTGTGTGACTCTCGGGATCCACGGTTTCCTTTTCTTCCTCCATCTAGGTGTTTCCCCTCGGTCACCGCGGGAACTCAGGACATCAGAAATGGCTCAGAGTCTACAGCCTGCAAGATCTCTGATGAGATTACTTTGCTTGCTCAGTAGTTACACTAGAAGACAGAACTCACTTACATGGAACCAAATAAAATGGAGAGGAGTATAGGAGCCAGACTCATTTTCTCTTATGAGATAAATACCAAGCTAATCCTCCCTAAAGAAAGCTGGAGGAGCAATGCATTTCTTAAAGCCCTACTGAGAAAGGAGGGTCACTAATCCAGCCCCAGTGGGAAGGGAGGGTCAGTACTGCATTCCACAGTTCAGTACAACAGGAGTGGGCAAAACCAGGGAAAAATACAGCTCACAGCAGCTAGGGCTGAGGGGGACATCTACAAATGACTGAAGAGTGAAAAACAGGTGAAGGCCGAACATAACGAGGAGACTACCCTTCCTGAAGCCTTGACCTTTCTCAGCTCCAGAAAGGACCCTCTTTCTGCCTCCTGAGGTATGCTCCAAAGAGCAGTGGTCCTCAAACTACGATCCACAAAACCTAAGGGAACCCCAAGACCCTCCCAGCAGTTCTGCTAGGGGAGACTGTGTTCATAACATGGAGGCGGTTTGCCTTTCCCCCGGGGCTGCTCATGGCACCGACGGGGCAAAAGCAACGGTGGGTCAAGGCGCCGGTGCCTGAGCGGGAACCAGGCTAGATCCGTCTTCACCACGTACGGCTTCACCACACATGATGCAGCAAAAAGCATTAAGTCTCAGTCCTCGAGTATGCCTTTTTAATAGTCTGGGTGGCAAAACGAGAAGCACACGTAACACTTAAGTGGCCTAGAGAAGATGACGGCGGCGCAGTAAAGCATCACCTGAACTGCAAAAATCTTCTGCAGAGCACCATGCTTACTTGAAAGACTGAGGGCACCCAAGTGGTGGGTCAGTCAGACGTTGGTACTTTGGCAGATATTTTTTTGGGGGTGGGGGTACCCAAAGCCTGTCACTTCAAGGAAAACAACTGACAATATTTGCTGCCAATAATAATGTTTAGGCTCCAAGGGAAAATCAGAATTGTGACAAACTTGTCTCTGCTACCATGAGCCTGACAGCTTCCCAATATTTAACCACTTCTCTAATGACCATGGTGGCAATATGATTTTTTGATATTGTGTAATAAAATGTAACATTTGGAAGTTCTGCATAACTCAGGGAATCAGTATTCTCCACACACCTACCACACAATGTTACAGAATCATGCACGGGTAAAAGACCAGGTCAAAGTGGAGAGACACAGATCCTAGGCAGCTGGGCCAGCTGACCTGTGAGGCAATGGAGAGGGTGTAGACCGCGCACCTAGGCTGTGGAGCCCCTGCCGCCACGGCCTGTCAGTCGCAGGGCATCCAGCAGCTGCTGCAGGCCAAGAAGGCATCCGAGGCCCGCAGGCTAGAGAACTGGAGGCTGGAGCAGGCCAAAGAAGAGGGGCAAGCTTAAACTGAGCAGCACCGCCTGCAGAGGGAGGGGTTCAAGGCCAAGGAAGCTGCGGCTCTGGGGTCCCACAGCAGCTGCAGCACTGAAGTGGGGAAGGACGCCCAGGAGAAGATGACCTACTTCCGGCAGAACAGGGATGAAGTCCTAGATAACTTCTTGGCTCTCGTCTGCGACGTCCAGCCAGAAATCTATGAAAACCACCAAGAAAACTAAATGGGTAGGAGGAGAAGAAAGAGCACCTGTTCCAAGGACTGGCATTTGGGATGCCTCCGTGGAATATGAAGCTTTTGCAAAGCTGGAGTTATAGCCTTGTGGAAAGGCATGAAATTATTTCTGTATATTACGTAGTAGGTCCCTTCACTTTTTGAGAACAGCAAACTTAAAGCTTGTACAAACTTAAACTTATCCAAAGATTTCATCTTTTTAGCTCATATTTCTTAGAAATTTAATGGGTATACATTGTCTGTTTTTTCTATGCCTTTTAGCCCAAGCAATACCTATAGATGACAATACTAATTTTTCTTTCTTAGATATAGTAAGAAACATTTCTTTTAAAGAAAGAAAGGGATTAAATATACGTATTTTCCCCCCTAAAGCTTTCTGGAAGGTCAAGGGCTTTACCTGTGAAAAAGTAGTAAGCAGTTGTTTCTAACCTGCGTACAGAAGCAACCAGCCTTAAAACATCCTTTCTGGCTCAGGTTAGAACAATGAATTCCAGTTTAACTGTTGGAGCTGCTTTTAGTATCTCTTAATCAGAATTACTAGAGGATACAATTTAAGAACTGTTACATGTTATTACTTGGTGTACTGACAATCGTTTAAAATAAAGACTCTGTCAGGCAAAAAAAAAGTGAAAGATAGACCAATGGATTCTACTGTAACAAAGTATACAAAGTTAACTGAAATCATTTCAGATTCCACACTGTAACTAACTTTGACAAAACCATCGTTTTTTACCTTTTGTGCAGTACCAAAGAAGAATAACCACAATCATCTGAAAAGGCTACAGAAACACTCCTCCTCTTCCCAACTAAATATCTGTGTGGGGATGGACTTTCTTCCTAGCTCAATCAAAACAACATATCACAACCAACTGAATGCAGAAACAGATATAAAAATCCAGCTGTCTTCTATTAAGGCAGCTTCTCACTAATCTTTTGAAACAATAGTATTTTTCATTTAAAAAATGCTACTTTGCCCTGAATGGTCTCTTGGTTGGGCATTACTCTGTGAGGCAAAGGTCGCTGATTCAATACCCAGTCAGGGCACAAGCCTGGGTTGCAGCTTCCGTCCCTGGTTGGGCGTGTATAACAGGCAACTGATTGATGTTTCTCCTCTTCTCTTTCTCCCTCCCTTCCCCTCTCTAAAAATAAATAAATAAATAAGTAAATAAAATCTTTCTTAAATGCAACTTATATTAACTTGTAATGGATTACTTCTAAATGAATAAATATTCTTATTATGGTGAATATCAAGATATATGTAGACACATCTATCCCACACTAAAAATATATATATTTAAGATGCCAAAGAGCTTTTGAAATGCGTAAAGGAGTCCTCAGACCTAAGATCTGGACACCTCTGGTCACAAACACCACTGCCTGTCCAGGATATACAAATGAGGGCACCTGAGGACAAGGTCCTTTGCATTTTGGGTCCTACAGAAATTAGTACTCTCAGTATTTGTTGCAAAATGCCAACTCCAGCTTCCAAGTTCTGCCAGAAGACAGCATGAGAAATCAGGTCATTGGAGAAAATTTTTTTCTATTATTTCACTGACGGATCAAAGCATCTGATCCCATGCTAAAATCCAGAGCCTATGATCAGACAATTCCAAGGTCATAAAGGAATCTAGGGGGCCGCTAAACTTAACTCCAGATTATGAGTATGAGACAGATCCTGAAGTTAGGGCTTCAATGACATATAGTCTTCAATAAGAAACTTTTCATTTACATATTCATTTGTATATTTGCTCCTAAATTTTCTACTTCTTTCTTCCATCCTTTTTCCTCTGCCCATGCTTTCAACGCTGGTGTTCCTCTCAGCTCAGTCTTCTCACTTTGCCTGGCACACACAGCAAGCCTTCAGTAAAAGCAGCTGTAATTATTACCACAAACTCTTCCACAGCATTCTTAACTTCCCACCTCCCACGTTCCGAACTTTCTGTTATCACCCAGACCTCTGTCATGAGCTCCAAACCTGCTGTGACCTCCTGGGCCTTTCTACCTAGATGTGTGGCAGGGACTTCAGCTCGGCAGGTCCAAAGTGTAACTCCTGTATCTTTCTCCTCCAAGTTAAGTTAGATAAATAAGATAGTTAAAACTTATTTTATCAAATCAAGGCATGCAATTACAGTTTATTCCAATTACAGTGATTCCTTAACTTAGTTCTTTTTTATAAAAAGTTTAGTATTTTCTTCCTCCTCACAAAAGAAAAAACTTTTTTTGAATATGTGATGAAATATTTTAGAATTCAACTTTAAGATGTGCAAGTAATACCTGGTTTTAAAATTTCTCTTGGGGATACATGAATAGACCATTTGAAAGAGTACGCTGTAGGAAAACCACAGGTAATTATCAGGAAAGTAGCATCGGATTTGTGTCTGAGGTTACTGTAGTGTGAAGTGTTTGGGTTGAATAGGGAGAATTTTAGCCTGGAGGCTGGGAGCTAATGAGAAAACTGTAGACCAGGCAGGCGAGAGATTTTATGGAATTAGGACTTTATGGTGGAATTTATCGCAGTGGGAACGGAGAGGACTTAGAGAAAGTTAAGGAGGACAGGGTGACCAGACCTGGTGGCAGAGAAGATGTAGGGAGAACGAGACAGAAGCAGTCTGGAATGATCTAAGTTTCTGATTTTAGTGACAGGTGGGTGTTGTTGAGGAAGGAACTATGGGGAAGACAGGCAGCTTGCGGATTGGCTAAATCAACAGGTGCTGAAGTTAAGGAAGATGTCTTTCGGAGGGTCCGAGGGATGACTGCACAAAGAAGGGAGGATTAAAACATTTCCTAGATCCAGAACAGAATTGTGAAGACCGGGGAGTGGGGATATTGGTGTTCCAAACGAGTCTGGGTTAAACATCTTCCTAATGTTCTATCAGAGCACACACCACACAGTATAGCGAATGCTAGTTTAATCGATTAAAATCTCCCCTGGACTACAAGCTCTGTGAACACACCTGTCCTGTTCACCTCTGTATCCTCCCAGCGCCTTCCATGGTGCCCTGGCTCATGAAGTATGTGTTGATTAAATGAAGGGTTGAATGGATGGATAACCGAAGAGTTAAATTCCACCGGATTTCAGATGCTGTTTGAAACTACAGTTTAGGAAAGTATTTTTCTATAGATACTGAAGCTGGGGAAGTAAAAACGTGGGTATCCACGATAAATTCAGCCATGAAGGCTGAGAGGAGCTCGGGCTCACACTCAGGGGAGATTTTAAACCGCAGAGCGGCGGGAAAGAGGAGGCACGGAGGCCTAGGTTAAGGGCTCGCCGCAGGGTTCGGGTACCCAGAGGCGGGGCGGAGGGGGACACGGGTTCCGACGAGGCACGAAGTCCTGGCTTGTGGAAGGCCGAGGCCCCCTGGCCTACTAGGGGATGGAGAGGTGGAGGGCAAGAGCGGGACTGGGGCGGAAGCGGCCGGAGGGCTGGGGACCTGCGTGAAACGACCCGGGCAGAGGGAGGGGAGGGAGAGTTGGGCCGGCGGACGGTCCTGCCCCCGGCTCCGCAGCCACACTCACCTAGCGGCCCCAGCTTCGCCCGGGCTCGGCGCCGACTCCGCGTTGCTCCCTCCCTGGCCTGCTGGGCAAGCAGGCGGGCTCAGGCGCCCCTAGCAACCACGCACTGCTACGCGACCCGCGCTCTCAGCCGCCAGCGCCGCTACCGCCTGCCACGCGCTGCGCGCGCCCCCAGTGGACAGACCGAGGGCCTGGAAGGGGCGATCTCGGAGGGAGGGGGGCAAGCGCGCGGAATCTCGGAGAGGGTGGGAGGCCGCCAGCCGCCTTGCGCACGCGCAGTCGCTTCAGTGAGGTGGGACCCGGCGGCCGGGACTCTGGGAGATGTAGTCCGAGGGTTACGTCCCGAAAGGCTCTCTCCAATTCTCCCTACCATGATTCCACCCACCCCGTTTGTACCTTCTTTGGCCGTGCCTTAATTCGCTCTGCTAAAATCAAATATCTCCGGCTTTATTAAAGAATTTTCTCAGGAGTTCTTTCAAGTTGAAGTCTTTGAGTTTGATCCCAGGGAAAGTGAGATTGGCAGATTTCACTATTTCCCTCCAGCCAAACGTCCCCTTAACTCCAAACCACCCAGTAGATACAACTACAAACACCTGTTTTATGGGCTTCAAGTGTGAACTTTAGGAAACAATATCTTAGCACAAGGCTTGCCAGCTGAACCTGGCCCTTCACCTTGTTTCTACCAGGCAGCAGCGCTGCGCTCCTTGCCCCTAGTCAAGTAGTCACATTTATACAGTCCTAAAATTACATTCCGCCCTTTGAAGGCAACCTGGAGGCTGATGTGGCCTGGGGTGAAATCAGTTTGACATCCTTATCTCCTCAAACAACACACATCATTCTCTCTGTCTCAAATATCCCTAGACCTAATGGATTTTAAGATCTAAACAGAGCAGGGGGGCGAAAAGATCTTTATTCTAAACAGTATGATACAGAAATAAAGGGAAGAATAAAAGATGAAACTAACCCAATGAAAACAATAGAGAGCAGAGCAAGAATGCTTAAATAATTGACTTGGGTAACAGTCATGGGTGATGCTACACTCATTATAGGATCGATGGAGTTGTACATTGGTTGTGTCATCACCGGCATATTTTAAACAATCGTAGATCCCGAAAGGTGGGGCAGCTATAAGTTGTCACCTCGTGATGCAATTTGAACTACACAGTAATGTTTATGTAGTGTATTTTTGTCAAAAAATTAAAAGTTGAGTTTGAATCTAATGGGGATTTGGGCTCCAGTTTCCAGGTTATAGGAAATAGAGAGAAATAACCACCACAGGAAAGCAATCAGACGAAGCCAGAATATGGGTCAATGTACAGATAAATGACCTTGTTTCTTCAAAAACTTCAAAGTATAAAAAAAGACCAAGGTGTTCCAGATTATAGGGGAGTTAGGAGACATAATCAAATGCAGTGATTGGACCTTGGTTAGATTTAAACAAACCAACTGTAAAAAAATATTTTTGAGAAAATTAAGAAATCTGAATGTGGACTGGGGACATAAGAACATAAACCAGTGTTAAGAAACAATTAATTTTATTATTGTAGTTGGCTGAATGGTGCCCCTCAAAAGAATATATCCACATCCTTGGGGTGGTGGGGAGTGGTGGGGGGAAAATGAATGATAAAGTAATAAAATCTTAAAAAAAAAAAAAAATAAATCCACACCCTAATTCCAGGAACCTGTAAATATCACCTTATTCTGTGGTAAAAGATGTGATTAAGATTTCTGAGAGGATGATTTGGGGAGGACTGAAGGAATTTTCCTGGTAGGCCCTAAATCCAATGACAAGTGTCCTTTTTGAGGTAGAGGGAGATGGGACACAGAGCAGCAGAAAAGAGGATGCAATGTGACCACAGAGACAGAGATCAGAGTGATGTGCCTACAAGCCAAGGAATGCCTGGGGCCACCAGAAGGTGGAAGGGCAAGGAAAGTATTCTTTCCTAGAAACTTTTGAGGGAATTGGGGTCCTTTGGACAGCCTGATTTCTGACTTCTGGCCTCCAGAACTGTGACAGAATACGTTTCCACTAAGTTTGTGGAAATTAGTTGTGGTAGCCACAGACTATTTTGACATTTAGGTTATTTATGAAACTATCCTTATTTTTACAGATATAGAGATATTTGGGGGGAGGGGAATTAAGTGACATGATGCCAGGGATTTGCTTTTGCTTTAAAATACTATAGCAAACACCCCAGGGGCAACAAGCACACGTAGCCCCACGTCTTAGTTTCTAATACAGACAGTTCCCAGTATACAATGATTAACTTACAATGTTTTAAAAGACTTTATTTATTTTTAGAGAGGGGGAAGGGAGAGAGAAAGAGAGGGAGAGAAACTTCAATCAGCTGCCTCTAGCACACCCCCACCCAGGACCTGGCCTGCAGCCCAGGCATGTGCCCTGAATGGGAATCAAACTGGTGACCTTTAGTTTGGCAGGCCAGTGCTCAACCCACGCAGCCACACCAGCCAGGGCATGACTTACAATTTTTTGACTTTACAATGGTGTGAAAGTGATACGCATTCACAGAAAGCATACTTCAAATTTTGAATTTAATCTTTTCCCAGGTTAGTGATATGCAGTATGATATTCTCATGATGCAATTAATTTTAGTTCAATTCTTCAAACATTCTTTATACCCATAATGCTTTCAACTATGTATATTAATGATTAATACTCATACAACCAGTTTTTCCATTTCTATACAGTATTCAACACTTTATTATAAAATAGGCTTTGTGTTAGATGATTTTGCCCCAAATGTTGGCTAATGTAAGTGCTCTACGAGCACATTTGATGTAGACTAGGCTAAGCTATGATGTTTGGTAGGTTAGGTATTTTAAATGTATTGTCAAATTACAATGTTTTCAACTTACGTTGGGTTTATTGGGACATAACCCCAGGGTAACTTAAGGAGCATCTGTACCATTCTCTCTCTCTTTTTTAGAGAGAAGGGAAAGGAGAAAGAGGGGGATGGAAACATTGATGTGCAAGAGATACATCGATCTGTTGCCTCTTGCACACCCCCAGCGGGGGACCTGGCGCACAACCCAGACACGTGCCCTCATTGGGAACTGAACTGGCTGCCTTTTGGTTCGCAGGCCAGCACTCAATCCACTGAGCCACACCAGCCAGGGCAATGTACCACTCCCATTTAAAAGGAACCAGGACTCCTTGGAGAAGTGGCTGATTCTAGGACTGGGGCAGGAGATATACAAGATGAGCCTGAAGTATCTGTGGCACCAGAAAGGTGCTCAAAAACAAAACAAAACAAAACAAAACCACATTGTCAGGAGCACGTCACAGGAGCTAACTCAAAGACCTTCCGTACACGTTCTTTGACTCTCCCTTCCCCTTCTTCCCACCATGCCCCTACCCTTTCCTCTGGCAGCTGTCAATCTGTTCCCTGTTTCCATGTCTCTGGTTCTATTTTGCTCACTAGTTTATTTTGTTCATTAGATTCCTCTTATAAGTGATATCATATGGTATTTGGCGTTCACCACCTGGCTTATTTCACTCAGCATAATGCTCTCCTGTTCCAGCCACGCTGTCACAAAGGGGGAAAAACTAGGACAACTGTAATAGAATAAACAAGAATAAAATTTTAAAAATTAAATTAAATTAAAAAAAACTTCCAGTGACCAAAGCTGAAACAATGTGAACAAAATTAAATAAAGTAGTAGTGGTTCATAACCCAAAATATAAAACAAATATCCAGAGCCCCTGGTACAAGTAAATGGTTGATTATGTCCATCTGATTACGCCCATCTGGTAAGACAAACCTCGTGTGCAGAAGAATTCCAAATTATGCAGATACTCAGCCCTAGAGGAGGGAGAGCACTACTCTCCACTACTTTAGTGTGGGCTCTGAAGAGTGACTTCTTTCCAAATAGCATAGTATAGAAAAGGGGATAGGGTAGGGCAAAAGGAAGTTAACAGTAGAAAAATCTAACAAATACTCCTTCAGCCAGGTACCGAGGTCAACATCAACAGTCATAAATCTTGTCAGTAGTACGTGCCCTTTTGAGATCTTCCTCCCCCAAACCCATAACCCAGGTCTAATCTTGAGAAACATCAAATTTCAATACAGGGACTTCCTACAAAATACCTGACCGATACTTCTCAAAATTGTCAAGGTCATCAAAAACAAGAAACTTCTGAGAAACTGATACAGCCAGAGGAACCCATATGTGTATAGATATTAGCTCACTAATTGTAACAAATGTATTATAATAATGTAAGATGAAAATAATAGGGGAAATTGTGGTGTAGGGTTGATTTAACTCTGTACTGTCTGCTCAATTTTTCTGTAAATCTAAAACTTTTCTAAAATATAAAGTCTATTAAAAAAAAAAAAAAGCTACAGCAACAGAAATTTGTCGAACCCACCTGAGCCAAGTGATCAGGGGGAACTTCACCAACAACGGGAAAAAGCAGTATCATTGGCCTCCAGATAACATCATCACTTACGTAGTGTTTCTGCCAAAAATGTACAACCTGAATCAATTCACAAAGAGACATCAGATATACCCAAACTGGCCAGTACTCTTCAAAATGTCATAAAAGACAAAGAAAAGGAATGGTTCTAGAGACTAAAAAGACATCACAACCAAACACAAGCTATGATCTTAGGTTGGATCCTGGACCAGGGCAACAACTGGTATAAAGAACATTATTGGAATGATTGGCAACACAATGGAACCTCGAATCTCAAACTTCATTCATTCCTGAAAACTGCTTGAGAAGCAATTTGCTCAAAAACAAAATCCTGTGTTTGTCGCCTGAGAGACACATGAGTGGTCGTATAGGTGTCAGCCCGAAAGGGTACTTGGGCACAGAATCAAGACCCGAAGTTTTGTTAGACAACTGAGACATTTCTTCTGTGAACAACTTGGCTGAGAACCGAACTGGTCAAGAACCAAGGCATCTGAGCAGAGGTTGGACTGCATTTGAATATGAGCTGTAGATTAATTATTTAAAGGCAAAAAGGCATATTTACAACTTACTCTCAAATGGTTCAGAAAAATATGATAAAATCGTGGCAAAATATTAACAACTACTTAATGTGGGTGAAGTGTATGTGGGAGTTCTTTGTACTATTCTTACTTTTCTTTAAATTTATGTCAACATAGAGTGCTTTTTTAAACTACAGCTATGACAAATTTTAAAAAGGAATAGGTAGAACCAACGTGGCAAAATGTTGATTAACAGCAGAAATCTGTGGGCTCGGGCTATGGGGGTTTATGCTACTCTCTGTGCTTGTGTATGTACTTGTGTATGTTTGAAAACCTGAAGCCACCCCTCCCCGCCGGAAAGGGAAAACACGTGCACACTCACACACAGCAAAACCAAACACGGGCACAAACCCTCAGACCTCTCAGACATTCCCTGAATTCCAGGCACCACTCAGACCACAGCTCTAAACCCTCAAGCGCTCTGTGCAATGACCGCTAGCTGTGAAATTGTTCTCCTGTTTCTAATCCTTTAGATAATGCTCCCAACATGGGAGCATGTTTTCTTATTATGCGTCCTTAAAAAATGATTACCTCTTCTTTTATGCGACCGCCTAAAAAGTTGGATATGTGTATTTAATTTCTCTACATTACATTATACACCAGATAAGCATATTTCAAGCTAGTATTTAATGAACTATTCAGAAGAAAAAAAAAAAGAATAATTCTTACCCAAGGTCATTCCTCCTAGTTTATCTTTTAGGGGAAAAAAAAATCCAGATTTTATAATATTGTATTTGCCTAAATCCAGGCAAGTCTTAGTGAAGTACTGCGGTTTTGTTAAAACCGAAAACAAAAGTTCTGGTCTGTTAGAGAGGTATGCCAAGGTACTTATGGGTAACATTATATGTTGCCCAGGATTTGTTTTAAAATACCTGAGTAAAAAAAGAACAAATATGATAGCTTTTGAAGTAGCGATGGTATTCACTGGACTAACCTGTTGTGTGTTTGAAAATTTCCAACGAATAGACTAACATATTCAAAACTGAACTTGAATTTTCCATCCACTAACACTCCACTAAGAGCTTTCCCCATTTCAGCTAATGGCAATTCTATCCTTCCAATTGCTCAGGCCAAAAGCCTTGCAGTCATCTTTGTCTGCTGTCCTTTGTCCACACTCCCACATCCAGGATGTCCAGAAATCTCACTTGTTCCATGTTCAAAATATGCCTACTTCTCACCATTCCGTTGCTATCAGCCAGTGCAGAACACCATCCCCTCTCCCCTGGATTACTACTGTATAACGGTGTCTTAGCTGCTCACCCTGCTTCCCTTCCCGCCTGACTCCTGAGCCCATTCACAACACAAGAATGAGGAGTGATCCTTCAGAACACAGGGCAGATCACGGCCACCTCTGTCCAAAACTCTTCAGTAGAGCCCGACTCTACTCAACCTGCAAGGCCTGTGACCTCTGACCCCTGCACCTTCCTGGCCTCATTTCCCACTCTTCTCCCTTTTCTTCCCTTCCCCCATCCAAACCGCTTCCTCACGCACTGCTCCACAAGCAGGCCAGGCATGCTCCCATCTCAGGGCTTTTCAAGTGATCATTCTGCCTACTTTTCCCTTGGATCGCTGCATTGCTCACTCCCTCATCTCCGTCAAGTCTTTGCTGAAATGTCACTTCCTCAGGGAGGCCTACCCGACCATCCAACTCGGCACTTCTCATCCCTTTCCCCTTGCATTATTTTTCTCCAGAGTTTGACTTACTTTCTGACATTCTATATATAATTCACTCATTTTGGGAAGTTCACTATCTCCCCCACCAGAATGGAAAGTCTGTGACACATAAGCACTGCTTCACTTTCAGTGATTGGAACAGTTTCTGGCACATGGAGAGGATTCAGTAAATACATGCTGAATTGATTGAAATAATCTAGATAAAAGGAAACTATGGGAAAAAAATGTTACTTTTGCTAAAATATAAACATGAACAATGAGTGGGCAATGAAGACAAAGACTAAATAAAATTCCTTGTAAAAATAAGGGAATTTAAGGAAGGACAAAAAGCAGCCTCCCATTTTACGGATGGAAAAATGAGGGCCCTGGGAAGCTCGTCACAAGCCATCCAATGAGTCAAAGTTCCGGGGGCATCCGACCTTTTGGCAATGCTGGGCCACACATTAAATACACAAACGCTAACAAAAACTGATGAGCAAAAACAAAAGCTTGTAAGTAAGTTTACGACTTTGTGTTGGGCTGCATTCATAGCCATCCGGGCCACTTACTAAGCTTTCCAGTATGTTTCCAGCTGGATTACAATTCTAACTAATGAGTCTGCCAAACACCCCTTTCTAGTAAACTGCACAGTCTCCATAAACAGCTGCCCTGCTAGAGCAGCTGGGCTTCCCTATACACCAAAACACCACCAAATGTTAAAACTAGCGACTAAGCCTGAGCGTTCAGAGCAATCCAATTTACCTGTTTAATTCTTTCAATTCCTTCAGCTGCACGGGCCTGGGCTTGGAAGTAGGTGTCCACACGTAGCTCATCTGGGATAAAAGCAGCTGGAAGGCAGGCAAAGATGGAACTAAGTTCCCAAACCAGGGTCTCAGGTGACCAGGACACCAGTGCTTCCAGCACCACACAGAAGCTCAAGAGGAGCTGAACCTCCCAACCCCTTACTCCGGCAGCTCAAAGTCGGGTGAGGCACACCTTTTATTACAAGAGTTTACAAACATTACCAAAAAAGGGATACACCCCCCCTTGCCCTCCCATAGATGGGAGTGTGGGCTATGGACTGAGGAACCCTCCACAACAGGAACTGATGGCATTTATCCCGAGTCTAGAGCTGAGACAGGCTCTGTCCTCATCACTGTCCTTGGGCTCGGGCGCCTAAACCAAGGACCTGCTGGGAGGATCAGAGAAGTTCCACAAAGGAAGAGATCTCTCAGGTAGGCGGTGTCTCCCCCAAGATCCGGGAAGCGTGTTCCTGCGGTTAAAGGCACAGCATTGGAGAAAAGACCTCTGGATGGAGAGAAGGAAGGAGGCTTCTCTGGCACCAACAGCAATGAAGTAGTTTACTGGTTGAAATCATCCTGAATTGGGGGTGGGGGAAGCTCTATATATAAATATTTTCTTGTTTCTCATTCTCAAATCAGTTGAGTTGGCAGCTTTTCTCTCTTTTTAAAATCCCTTCAGCTCTCAGTTGAGTTGGTGGCTTGTACAGTAGAGAACGAGTTGGCAATAGTGGGACCACCAAGGCTGGAGGCTGGACCCCAGAAATCTGGATCACGTGCTGTGGGCGGGCCTCAGGAGGTGAATGAGTTTTCTGCAGTGTTTGGCAGAGGCAGGCCTGGGGCTGCTGTGCAGCAGTAACTGGTTCCCCAGAGAGAGCAAGGCTAATTTCTCACTGGCACCCAGGGACACCAGCACCTGTGGGACAGAGGGCAGATGTCAGAACACGACATGCAGAGGACTCTCATTTGGCCTAGCAATTCCCACTCCAGAAAAAAAAGGGGGGGGGGGCGGCTTGGGGACTCAAAATAGTTTGTGTGGGAAAAGAGAAACCCTGGAGACAGGACTCATCAGGACCAGAGGTCTACTTCCACTCTGTGGTTACAGACCATGAAACCAAGGCACCAGGGGGTCCGTGCCCTTGTCCCCAGGAAGAAGTGATAGCAGACCTGTGATTCCAAGCCATGGATCCAGACCAGTGGGACTTAACCTCATTACCACCCAGGATCCTTTTTATCATGTCCCCACAAGGATTGCCAGACAATCCTATAATATATATCATTACCATCCTGTCCAAGTTTCTGTTCTGCATGAACCACCAAAAATGCTATCATACTAAGCTATTATAATTTGGAGGTTTAGCCTTATCACAGGTAGATATGTGATGTCATTGGGCTGTTTATACACTGAGAATTGAGTGGAAAAGACAGACTAAACCAGTGGTTAAGAATATGGGACTCAGAATCTTGACTTCAAAAGTCCAATCCTACATACTAGCTTTGTCATTTGGACAAGTTATAAATTCTTTGTGCTTCAGCTTCATAGACTGCAAAAGGAGAAATAGCTTAAACCAGATAAAAAAGGTAAAACTCTTAGCATGGCACTTTTAAAATGGTAAGTGCTAAGAGAGAGAGCATCATCATGGCCTCCAGAAGGAAGCCACCCTGTACCTCCACATCTCCAATCTTCCCTCACCTCCCACTCATGTAGCCTCTGGGTGAGAGGCAGTGGTCCTGGAGATCCCAGGCATTTCCCAGCCCAATGGAGCCCCCTTCCAGGTCCCTTCCCCTCTATGGAGTGAGAGATGGTAGATGAAAAACATCTCCAAGACACTGCCCCTGGGTTTCCTGCTCTCAAGAGAAGGACAAACTTTGATTTCTGGATGTCCCAATTCCTTTGAGGCTATCTCAGAAAACTGTTGTGAAGTACAACCCCATCATCGTGGTCCCTAAATCCCCTAGAGTGTACCTGATGTATACAGGGCTCCTGGCGGAGGATCCGAAGGGCAATGAGGGCAGCCTCCTTCACATCTGGCTGAGGGTCTTCACATGCCATCTCCAGGAGCCGTTGGGGTACTTTATACTGTAATAGCTCTTCCCCCAACCCCTCAGGTCCCAAGTTGCCCAAAGCTGACACGGCATTGCGCCGGATACCAGCCTGAGGATCTCCAAGCAACTGGGTCATACGGGGTACCGCAGCTGCCAGGGCAGGTCCCAGAGGACCAGCTTGGTAGGCCGCATTGCCCACAGCAAAGCTGGCACTGCGCCGCACAGAAGCGTCCTTGTCTCCAAGCCCCAGGAGCAGAAGGTTGAGCAGTCCAGCCTGGCTCTGCAATGCCCCACGCAGGGCCACACTGTGTTGGAGCAAGTGTCCCAGGAGCCCATAAGTGCGGGCCCGCACAGAGTTATCTGGGTGGCCCAGGAGCCTGTGCAGGGGCTGATAGGATTCACTGGAGCCAGCCAGGAGTTCCTGGATAAAGGACAAATGACTGGGGGAGAGAGCCCGGGCTGTGTGCGCCAACAGAGAAAGAAGGTCAGAGGTCAGCAGTGGCTGGTCACCTAGAAGAGCAACTGAGAGGAAAGAGACGATAGTTCTAGGGGAGGCAGCCACTGTGTTCACAAACTGGTTGAGACAGGTGAGATCCGTGAGGGCCAGGTGTGTGAGGAGGCTGATGGGCAGCTCAACTTGTACCAATGGAAGATGGTAGCAGCAAACCTAGGAGAGAAGGAGAGCAGGCAAAAGTAGTCCAGGGAGAGGGAGAATATACCGCAACTCGATAGCTAGAAGGAGCCCAACACCTGGGAGAAAAGCCAAGCTATGGTGAGAAATACCACAGAGAGCTGAGAGCATGGAGAGGGCTGACCCACAGCACTCCACAGGAGACACAATGTGGACACCAGGAGAAAAGGTCGTTTCCAAGTTCAGTCCTTGCTCTGCTTGTCAAAGACCCACTGTCTAATGCCAGGAATTGCCAGAGAAGCAATTCCTGGCTAGGAGTTGAGTCTCCAGTACCTAGACTGGGATGTTCACCCCACTGAGCTCCAACAGAATTCAGGTAAGGGACTGATGAAGGTACCAGCCCCAGCTCTAACCACACGCCTCTGTTCAGGCCTGAAGGGTTTCTCCACTCCAGCTCTTAGATTGAGCCAGATGCTCTACTCTTACAGGGGCCAAGGAGAGCCCTGGAGCCATCGGAAGCAAATTAGAGTACACAAAGTGGTTGGTCATCTTCCTCTCCCACCTTCATGCCTCCAAAGTACCTGCAGCAGGTAGGCTGTGACTTCTGAGTCTGTGAGGTCAGCCAAGATACCCACAAGGAGGTCATCATCCACATCCAGGGCAAAGGGGAAGCAGAGGAGCTGGCAGACAGAGAGCACCACCACGGGGAGAAACTCAGACCCGTGAGGCCTAAGGAGGGGAGTGTGGAAGTATTCACTCGGTCTTGCTCACCCACCTTTTATTATCCACCCCCCTCAAGTCTCCCAGTCCAGCTCTCCTTCCCCGATCTCAGCATACCGTCTCTTGCCTCACAGCTCAAGTTGTCAGCTACTTCTCTCCTGCCCCCCACCCTGCCCACCGCTGCTCTCTCTCCGGGTCTTCAGTTCTCCCTCCTGTGGCTCAAACTCACGCCTGGCCCAGCTGCTTCAGGAAGCTGGGGGAAAGCAGATGCTTCAGGGTGGACATGAGGCTACTTCCACGCTGAGACAGGTGGCTCAGACATAACTGGGGCTCCTGGGTGAAGGTGACCACGGCCAGACTCAGCAGGGCTGCCACGCCTGGAAACATCGAGAATGAAGACCCAGGGAAGCAGACAAGAAGCCCAGAAGCTCCTGCTTCCCCGTGGCTCCCAGGGCTACCCCTCATTCAGTCCCTTCCCCATCCCTGAACAATTTCAGGATAGAATTTCCATCCTCTCCCCAGGCAGCAGCCACAGCAGCAATTTCCATGGCTAACCCAGTTCTAGGCTGCTCCTCATGAAAAGGGATCAATACAATGACCCACAAAGGAGGTCATGCAGGTGAAAAGCTACCTTGGGGCGAGATCAGCATCCAGTCTGGCTCTGAGCTTGAGCTACATGGACTGGATAGTGATAGCTCCTCTTCCTGTGTAGATACCTCCTTGGGGAGCCTCAGAGCCATGAAGAAGCGGTGCCACAGAACAGTCCACATTTCTGATCTAACCACGTCCCTTATCAGGTTAGCCCTCCCCTGATGGAGACAAAAAATTAAAAGAGGGTGGGTGGGTGGGTGCGGTCAAAGACAGGAGTCCAAATGCCGTTTTTTCACTCCTGTCCCTGACCGATGAGGAAAGGGAGTCCCAGAAACGATCCTTTCTGTTTTCCCAGCTGGGATTTCCCTCTTATCTTAGTCCTCCTTCTTATCACCCCCTGACCTCTCAACCCCTGTGTCTACTGGAAACCAGGGGAACTTTTCTTTCCACTAAACCCCAAAGGATACATCTGCATGGCTCCTTTTAAGGAGTCCACACTGCCCTGGCCGGGTAGCTAAGTTGGTTAGACAATCGTCCCAGTACACCCAGGTCGTGGGTTAGATCCCTGGTCAGGACACATATAAGAATTGACCAAAGAGCCCTGGCTGGTGTAGCTCAGTGGGCTGAGTGCTGGCCTGTTCAATTCCTGGTTAGGGCACATGCCTGGATTGCAGGCCAGGTCCCCGGCTGGGGGTGTACAAGAGGCAACAGATCAATATCTCTCTCTCCCTTCCCCTCTCTCCATAAATAAATAAATAAAATCTTTTAAAAAAATCAACCAATGAATGAATGAATAAGTGGAACAACAAATCAATGTTTCTCACTCCCTCTTCCTCTCTCTCAAACCGATAAAAATGAAGGGTCCACACTGAAGGCAGGTGGGGCCCTTTAAAGCCATCACAACCATAGTAGTTCGTGCACTGTTTGCGTTTTCCTAGTGTCCAGCAGCTCCCTAAAACGCCCAGTGTTTCTCCCCTTACTTCCCAGGCACCCTAAGTCGCAACTGTACCTGGGGGAGGAGCTGCAGCAGAAGGATAAGCAGGCCATCATAGAATCCACAGCCATCTGGTGGAGTCAACCGGACCTGCAGGGGAGAGGCAGGAAGAAGGCAGACCTCTGAGCCGGAGGAGACGGCCTCACAGGCCTGCGCGCCCCACGTCTCATCAGGCAGAAAGCTCTTCCTCCACCTGGGGTTGTGGAAAGTCACGGTTCCTGCCTGTGTGATGATATGACTAACTCTGTCATAAAGACACACAGTCTGGTAGGGGAAGCAAACATAGAAAAAACTTAAAAATTTAGGAAGATACTTTCTAAACAAGAGGCTGGGGTGAGCGTGGGAGTTCACGGTTAAACAGTGCCTAACTCTGCATCCTGGAGGTAGGAACTGATGGGATTTCAGGTTCAAAAGGCAGGCAAGAGAAGGTGAAGGTAGTAAGGGAGAACAATCCAAGTGGAATTCAGAGCACACATAAAGGCAGGTCATGAGAGACCATAGTAAATTTTCAAAATCCAACTCTTTTGGTCAAGCAGGATTACAGGGCCTAGAGGTAACAGATGAGCTGTCAGCAGCCTGCTAAAGCATTTGCACTTCATCTCAGAAGCAGTGGGAAGCCACTGAGGACTTGACACAAGCTCCACGGGGGCAAGGCTTTTACTTTTACTCATTGCTGTAACACCAGAGCCTGGAGTAGGGTCTGGTGCTCCATGCAGGTGTTAGGTAACTACTGCCTGAACAATGGTCAGACTTTCCTCCACTGAAAGCTCACTCTGGTGGCAGTGAAGAAAAATGGACTGAAACAGAGCGAACCTTTACTGGGCAAGTGTCAAAGGCCAAGACAGAAACGATGCCTCTCTCCCTCTTTAGCGGTCCAGAGTGTTAACAACAGGTCTGAGCCCTGATTAGTCTGGGCTTACAGGGATCAATTATCTGGGGGAAGAAGGGAAGCAGAGATTCCTTGACTCCTTTACCAATTTTTAGTTTACTCTACGCTGGCTGGCATTTCAGTCTTTCCTCCCCGAATGCATTCCTCATTTGACACGGAGAAAACATGGCTCTGCATTCCCTGCAGATCTCACCTCCGCAGGGGCAGACAGGGCATGTGTGGTTGCAGGGATCCACTCCACAGGCTGCAGGTCAAAGGTCACCCCTTGCTGTCCCAGCTGTCCCAGCAGACAGGCCGCTGCACTCTGGGGAGTTAGAGGCAGAGAAGAAACGGTGTTCAGCACGCGCAGGGAGGACTTAGGTCTGTGTCCTAGACCAGGAGGACACTGCACACACGGCTGCAAAGGGGACGATGACTCCCCTGTTCCCGAGAAGGTGGGATGGGAGGGGGGAAAGGGGAGGAAGCCAGAAGTTGAAAACTCACCACAAGAGAGACGACGTGAGAATGGGTGAAGAGAGCAGCAACCTCACTGCCTAGCTTCTCCATTCTGGAACAAGGAGATACATCAAGGGATGCAGCAGTGGGAAAGAAGGCTGGCGGTGGCCTTCCTTCTCCCTTGAATGGCACTCTCCACCCAGGCTGCATTGCCAGCTCCAAGTCACTAAGTTGGCAGGAATCGAGGTCTGTGCTTTGTGGAGGAACCTTCACTCTGTCCCAGTCCCTCCTAAGGACAGGCTGCTCTCTGTCAGGGTGAGCTCTGTGGGTAGAAGATGTTAGTGGAGAGACCCTACTTTATGACTCACCCAGGAGGCAGATCTTGGAGCCGAAGGACAAGAAGGGAGAGGAGGTAGAGTGTCACTTCAGTAGACTCTTCCCAATCCACTACCTTGACCTACAAAGGAAACTGAAGATATCAGAGCAAACTCTGATTGAGATGGTGGGGCCACCATGAGATGCCCACCTGTGTGGCTGGCCTACCTTGCCCTGAACCAACATCAACAGAGACTCCAAGGCCAGGGGCTCTTGCCCTAGAAGACGGCACAGGTGTTCGCTAACATGGCAGCAGGAGTAGAGAACCTGAGGAAGTGGGGAGGAGTCAGTGAGCAAGCAGCACCTGGGCTCCTAGACTGGAAGGCTCGGCTGAAAGCAGGCTAGCCTCTCAACAGATCTGAGAGCCACACGTGGGGGTATCAGAGAAGTTTGGGCCACTTCCACCTCTTGCTGTGAGACAGTGAGATAAGGATGCTTCTCAGTTCTGGTGAGGACTGGCTAATAGTGGGGCCATCTCAGTTGAAAAGATTTGAAAGTAGAAAGGGGTTCTGCAAGGGGGTCTCTCATCTCAGTCTGTGTGTGTGTATGTGTGTGCACATGCACTGGGGTTGAAAAGAAATCCGCAGTGCCGAGAGTTATGGGCAGGCAGTACCTTAAGAAGGTGCAGGCACAGGATGGGATGCTGCAACCCAGAGACGAGGGACGGCCTCAGATGGTTGTTGTCTTCGGTGAGCTGATTCGCCAAATGCCGAGAGATCTGTAGGGACATTCCTGAAGAATCAATCCCATTCCCATTATTCCAATCCTATTCCTCTCATATCTCCAACTGATCAACACTCTCATCCCCTGCTAGTCACTCTTCCCCAGGTCAACCAGGAGCCTCAGACCCCATTCCATTCCCAGTATTTACGGCCAACGAAGAACCAAAAGTCACGACCGTCAGCCCCAGTGTAAGGCAGGCGCAGAGGACAGCGTTGCTAGCCAAAAGGGAGCAGGAAACCTGAATCCTGAGCCCTTGAAGAAGCATCACTGGGAGCTTCAGATCAACTACTCTACCACATGGGCAATTTGTCAGAGCTCTCTAACGAAGGCCTCTGGGATTTTGGCCACATCATGTTCTACGAGAGGCTCAGACCCAGGGTGGGATCATCTGTTTCTGGAAGTAGAGGGTAAGAGGAGGCATAACAGCTTATTTCTCTGCCTTTCTGAGAAGCTGGGGCAACCCAGCCTCTCCAACCCCAGCAACAGGAGCGAGAGGAACAAGAAACTGTGGCTCAAACCTGCTCCTTGGCTTCCCAACAGCCAGGCAGCCCTAGAGGGGCAATGCATATGGCTGCCAGCGCAGAGGAAATGGCTCCAGGCAGGTCCTCCCTCTGCTCCTGCAGTGGCGGGCTCACTTGAGGGGCTCCTATGAAGAAAGGCAAAGAATGCAGGGTAGGTCTAGCTGTTTCTCTCAGATCCCCCTGCATTCTTTCAGTCCACAGTCATTTATCGGGCACTCACTGAACTGTGTCCAGGTGATGGCAGTAGAAAGAGCAGAGTTGGACCTACTCAACCAGTAAGTCGTCCCCCCCCACTCTGGTTACCTGGGGGGCTGTGGAAAGGGAGCTGTGACACTGTCAAGCCATGTAGGAGCCCATCCAGCACAGCTCGCTGCGTGGTCAGCAGACTGGAGTAAAAGGCTTTGGAGATGGTGCAGCTGTTCCCATCCATGGCTTCACACAGAACGGTAAAGCACTAAGGGAGACAAGGGCCGGGTTCATATTAGGGCGTCAGAAAACTGACGAGGCTTACACTAAGGGGCAAGAATCCCCAGAGAACCTGAGAAAGGAGGAGGAAAACTCGAGGGGACTAGCCATCTAATTCTAAGTACTACTCGTACGGAAGATGCACTCATAACTGCCTTCGCATTTCAAGGGCAGGAATTTCAGGTGTCAGTCCTTCTTTACTCTGATCAGTTGCTCCCTAGATGATGTTTCTCAAAGTGTCATCTGTGACCATGGGTATCAGGACTGCTGGGGATTCCCAGATCCCTCCCAACCCAGGCCCCTGGTTCAGAATTTCAGGAGGTGGGGGATCTATTCCAAACTCCCCACGCTACTCACTGCACAGTGACGTATGAGAAGTGCTGGCCAATAATGTGAGTTGCTGCTGGTCAAAATTTACTTTGGGTATCAAAAGCTTCCTGCCTTGAAAGGGTGAGGGATGTTAAAATAGGCTCTCAGACTACAAGAAATTGAAGGGACTGCTGGCTAGAGGCAGGAATGTAGCCCAATTGCCAGTGTGAATAATGACCTGGCAATTGTTACTTCCTTGCACATGTTCCTCTCTAACTGTCTCCTCTGAGATTTCCTCATTCAATCCTCCATTCCCCTGCCCCTCACCCCCAGAGTCCAGGGGAGAGAACCTATATCCATGTAGCTCACTAGTCCATAGGACAAATAAGGTTGGGAAATACTAGCTGATCGGTAAGTCTCTTCAGGAAGAAATACCTCTACTTGAGGTTCCCTAAAATAGGTCAGACTCCTTAATGCCTCTGGGCCTTTCTATATGTTGCTCTTCCTGCCTGGAATACCCTCTCTACTTTCTTGCCTCATCTACTGACAAACCACTAAGTATTCTCCAAATTCTAGCAGAGATGATTTCCTTCGTTAGGATTTCTCCTATGACCCTCCAAGTAGTGTTAATCTTCAGTGGTGTTCCTGTATTCTGTACAAAGTTTTCATGTACTTTTCACACTACTGTCCTTGATCACTTTATATATTTTCCCTACTAGACTATCCCTGTCCTTTGAAGATAGGAACTTTCTCTTACTCAAATGGCATATGGCACACAGCTATCATCCAACAGATATTTGATGTATTACCTTGATCTAACCCTATCTAGTCATAAGAAAGGAGGTAGAAGAAACACAGGGAAGGACAGGAGAGACAGAAATCTGGAAGTGGGAACAGATTACCATAAGGCTATCCCTCCGCAAAGTCTGCTCAGAGTCATCTGGTTGGGACAGCAGTTTCCCCAACATGTCCAGAAAGAGGTGGGCAGCTTCCTGAAATACCTGCAGGCTAGGAAAAAATGAGCCCATGGTTTCTTCTCATCTTCCTACCAAAGCCCAGATGTGCGGATGGGGCAGTTCTGGGCAAGTAGAAGCTCAGCAAAGGAACACGTCACACAGATGCTCCCGCCTCTCCCTCCTGCTAAGCACACACAGTCTCACACTTACACCCTCCAAGCCCCTTCTCTTTGCCATTTCTCTAGGTTCTTCACACCTTGACCCATTCATTTAGTGTATGGTGACTGCTGACACTTAAGTTGCAAAAGTCATGGGGCAAACTTGGAGGCATCTCAGGGTCCTTAAGAGGACAAGCTGGACTCTGAGGGGTCAATAGCTGATCCCTAAACCTGTCACAAATAATGGCTTCTCACTTAGCCTCTGCCTAAAGAGGAAGGGAAGAATGGGGATAGAAATCGAAGCCAAACTGGTCAACAGAGCAAAACCGCGTCTCATCCCACCTGTCATCTGTCTGGCTCCTCTCCAGATTGAAGGTGCAGGCAAAGTAGGCCTGAATCACGGCCATCAGGTCCCGTGAGAAGGTCCCATACCAACATTGCTGCCAGGGAAGAGGACAGAGAGTAAGGGCAATGTAGGTGGAGAAAAAGAATAGAAAGAAATGGTTTAAAAGGTATTAGATAGCCAGTCTGGCTCACCGACAGAAAGGGGCAGGAGGAAGAGTTGAGACAGAGAGGTCTAGAAGTAACCGATGGCAGATGATGGGCTGCAAATAGAACGAAAATGTGTCTTGTTTGGCCTGAACAGCATTTTGGAGTTTAGGAGGTTCTGTTTTTCAAAATAGCTCAAATCCTTTTCTAAATTTCTTCAAAATGCTCAAGATTAATACTCATCAGCAGAGGGCAGCTTTCTAGCTGCCTGAGCCGAGGTCCCGTTAAACATCACTTTACTCTGTTCTCAGCTCAGCTGCGGCAGAACACAGCACGGGGAAGTGGAGGTCTGTCCCCGACACGCTGAGTTCTCAATCCTAGTTCTTCTGCTTCCATCCCTGTGACTGTTTACAAGTTAGAGCCTGTGTGTGAGTCAGTCAATCTTCGAATTGCAGTACCCTACTCTGTGAAAGTGGGTCAGAAAAGCCAAGGATTTACCATTTCAAAGCACGGTGCTCTGAGTATTGGGACATTACACATAAAAATCTGGATTTGTGGCTTCTCTAGGAAAACTGGAAGATCCGGCAACACTGGGCCCATATTCCCACATGGCAACAGTGGGCTGAGGCTGAGGAGGGGATATACCATTAGACGGGGCATGAGATCTCCAGTTTATCCATCCCCACTACTTACACAGCCCGCCGTAGTCAGCTTCACTAACTGACATTATGTGCCTGGTCTCATAAGGGATTAAAGTCTGTAATTCATGGTCAACTAAGTAGAAAGAGGAGGAGAGAAAATAAAAAAGGAAACTGGGCCAAACAGAGATGGCAGTTCGAAGAAGCGAAATCTACACAGAAACTCCTGGAGGTCTTCAGAGGCTCCTTGCATAGTGCTCACCTGCTGAAGACTGTTGCTCTCCTGGCTGTGTCTGAGCAGGCTGAGCAGCAGCCCGGGGAGCCCTGCCTCACGGCAGAAGGAATACAAGGGAACAGAGTCACTGCAGCTGGACAGAAGGCTGCTCAGGACCCGGAGTGGAGGCAGGATATGGGAAGCCCCCTCCAGCTTGCCTTTCAGGATCTGGGTAGCACAAGGGAAGAAAGTGGTAATCAATATTATCAGAGGTAGAAGAAGAGTCACAGATCAAGTGCCCCCAAAGAGCTGGCAAATCCGATCAGATGTTCTCACTCCTTTCTTCGGGAGTCTGAAGCCCAGAGAAGAGGAGGGAAATAGGGAAACAGGACCAGGGAAGAGGAGTACAGATGGTCAGGTCACCTGACTTACATAGCAGTGACCAAGGGGGAGGGGACCGCCCCTCAGGATCTCTGTGTCAGACCCAATGCCATTCCTATCTGCTCACTCCCTTCTCCAGCCCTTCATCTCCAAAAACAATACACACACACACTCACATATACTCCTGAAAATCAAAAGCGACAGACACAAAACAACAGACGTTATTCAACTCCAGACAAACAAAACAATATTGTTCAACTCTTGACCAAGGGCTGACAGACGGCAGTCCACACGCTAAATCCCTCCTACCACTTATTTTTATACGGCCTGCAAGCTGAGGACAGCATTTTATTTTTAAATGGTTATTCTTTCGAACATTATTCTTTCAAGAAGAATAATGTTTTAAATCTTTTCACTTCTTTGCTCGCTTCATCTTTAAAATAACTTTTTGAAGTGAACACAAACACAGTCATAGATGAGGAGACTGAGGCCCCAG
The DNA here is from genome assembly GCA_007922815.1 of Macrotus californicus. NCBI lineage: Eukaryota > Metazoa > Chordata > Mammalia > Chiroptera > Phyllostomidae > Macrotus > Macrotus californicus. The sequence goes on along the minus strand of VMDR010001540.1, from coordinate 92,804 downwards.
GCAGGTTAAGGAAGTTCCCAATAACCACCCAGCTAAAGAACAGTTCAGGTAAAATTCTGTCTTAGGAAGTCTCATCCTGGAGGCGGGACTTTTAACTTGCTTCCCTACCAAAAAGCTACCCAGCACAACACATAAGGCTCAGAAGAGAGGTGCAACATGCCAAGGCAACTCACTGGACAAAGGAGAGTGTTTCCAACAAATGGTGCTGGGACAACTGTATACTTTCACGCAAGAGATCAACTTAGATCCTTCACATTGTGGACTTCACACTATATGCGAAATTTAAATACAGAATTTAACTGAAATGGGTCAGAGAACTAAATCTCAGAGCTAAAAGTAGAAAACTTTTAGAAAAAACACAGAAGAGAAAACTTCCAAGCCTTTGGGTTTGGAAAATATTTCTACAACAGCAACAGTATAACTTACAAAGGGGAAAGGTGGCAACTGGACTTCATCAAGATTTGAAGACACTCAGGAGAATAAAAAGACAAAGCACAGATTGGAAGGAAATATGTGCAAATCACATATCTGAAAAAGGCCTTGTATCCAGAATATCCAAAGAACTCTTACAACTCAATAAGACAGACAACCTGATTTAAAAAAACGAGCAAAAGAAATGAAATTTTGCAAATGGCTAACAAGCACATGGAAAGATGCCTGCCATCAGTCATTAACAAAATGCAAATTAAAGTGACAGCGATACACTATTTCACACTCACAAGAATGGCTATAGTCAAAAGACAGACATTAAAACATGGCAGCAAGGATTGAAGGAATGGGGACCCTCATACATTGCTGTGCGAATGCAAACTGGTGTAGTCACTTTGGAAAGTAGTTCAGCAGCTTCTTAAAATGTTAAATATTAATTTACCATGTGACCCAGCAATTCCATTCCTCAGCATCCACCCAAAAGAAATGAAAGCATGTCTACAAAGATTCCCACATGACTGTTCATATCAGCATTATTCATAAAAGCCAAAACGTGGAAATAACCTCAATGTTCACGAACTGGTGAATGGATAAAATGTGACATATATTCCATATAATGGAATACTAATAAGCAATAAAAAGGAATGAAGTACTGATACACACTACAGCATGAATGAACCTCAAAAACATTGTGCTAAGGAACCAGACATAAATACTGTATCTCGTATGATTCCACTAAGATGAAATGTCCAAGAAGGGCAGATCTGCGAGGCAGACAGCAGATTAACGGCGGCCTGAGACTGAGGGCAGGACCGATGACTAACTGTAAATGGGTATGAGCGATCTTACTGGGGGAATACAGGTGTGCTAACGCTGGGTTATGGTGATGGCTTCACATCTTGGTACATTTATTAAATAATCATTAAAAAGACTTTAAAGAAAAGAGAGCAGAAAAGATGCAGGCAACGTATTTCGGTGAGTTCCCAGGAAGAAAGATCACTGTGTTTCAGAGAAGCAAGGAAAGGCTCTATATGAGGGAACACTGCTATGAATGCCAATTAAGCAAAATGTTACTCCCTAGAAAAGAATCTCATTCTTCTAGATAGCATACCTGTATTAGAAAATATTGTATACTCAATTGTCACAGCTATAGTTTTCATTTTGTCAATAAAAACCTTGTAGGCAGCCCTAGCTGGTGTGGCTCAGTGGACTGAGCACTGGCCTGTGAATTGAAGGGTCTCCAGTTGGATCCCCAGTCAGGGCACGTGTCCAGGGTACAGGCCAGGACCCCGGTTGGGTGTGTATAGAAGGCAACCAATCAACATTTCTCTCACACACTGATGTTTCTCTCACTCTCTTTCTCTATCCCTTCCCCTCTCTCTAAAAATAAATAAAATCTTGCCCTGGCTGATGTGGCTCAGTGGATTGAGCGCTGGACTGCGAAGGAAAGGGTCACTGGTTCCATTCCCGGTCAGGGCACATGCCTGGGTTGCAGGACAGGTCCCCAGTAGGGGGCATACAAGAGGCAACCACACATTGCTGTTTCTATCCCTCTCTTTCTCCTTCCCTTCCCCTCTGTCTAAAAATAAATAAAATCTTTAAAAAAATAAAAAATTAAAAAATAAAATAAATTTAAAAAATAAATAAATAAAATCTTTTTAAAAAATTGTGTAGATACATTTTTCTCTCATTGTATAAGTACTTACGTAATATCCTCCATTTCTTTTTTAATTTCTACTTTCTTTTTAAAGAGAAGGTAAGGAAGAGAGAAAAGAAGGGAGAGAAACATCTATGTTCAAGAGAAACATCAAACAGTTGCCTCTCTCATGCCCCCAAGTGGGGACCTGGGCCACAACCACGGCACTTGCCCTGAGTAGGGATCGAACCAGCAACCTTTCGGTTTGCGGGCTCAGACTCAATCCACTGAGCCTCATCAGCCATGCCATGTCCTGCATTTTTGCCTCGTGGCCTACAATGCCTAAAGTATTTACCATTAGAAAGTTTGATGATCTCTGCTCTAGATTGGTGCTTTTCCCTTCAGAAAGAAAAACCCAAGGCCTGCTCTTTCTGTGTTACTAAAGGAGGTTAGCAAATCTCCATGAAGTAAGCAGATGCATTAAAAGAAAACTGGAAAGGGACAAATTTCCTCTTTATCCTTATGCCACTCAATGTTTTTTAACGTCTCTTCTGTGAAAATAGTCTCAAACCCCCTCCGTGGTATCCTCCGGCCCATCACCTGCCCTCCGGCCTCATGCAGCTGACTCTGGATGCGCTGGCAGAAGTCCGGATTGCACAGCAGGATGAGAGGGGCCTTCAGCTGGATGGGCGTAGGCTTGCTGGCCTCTAGCAGGTGTTGCCACTCATCATCGCTGTTCGGCTCCTGAGACACAGGGGGGGATAGAGGTCCAGAGTGTAAGGTTGAGGGCAGTAGCTCCCCATCTGAGGACCATGAAACAACTGCAAGAAACCAGGGACGCCTTTGGCACAGATGTATTTTTTCCAGTTACCAGTTTAAAAAGGTAGAGCCGGAAGTAGGTGGGGGGTCTTGAAAAGTGTCTTGGAGAACACCGGCATGTGTGCATGAAGAGATACTTAAGAGAGATGTCCACTGCAGCATGGCTTATAATTTAAAACAATAAATTAAAAATAAAAAGGGAATGTCATAAAGCTGGTCCATAATGGAACACTAAGTCATGGCCCATCCATATGAGAAAATACTTAGAAGTTATTAAGAAGACTGTTGGATTGAGGATGTATCACTTATTGAGTCTTCCTACCAAAAAAATGCATAACATGAACCTAATCAGGAGGAAACATCAATTTGAGGAATATTCTGCAAAATAACTGGCCTGGGTACTTCAAAATGCCAGTCATGAAAGGCAAAAAAAAAAAAAAGATTACGAATTGTTCCAGATTAAAGGAAATTAAAAAGGTAAAATAATTAAATGCACTGTACAACAGTGGATTGGATTATGGATCAGGAAAAAATTTTTTACTATAAAGAACTGGAGCAATTACTGGAGCAATTGGCAAAATCTGAATATGGATTATAGATTAAGCAACCAAATTACATCAATGTTAATTATCTGACTTCTATAATTGTACTATGGTAATGCAAGTAAATGACCTTGTTCCCAGAAAAATACGCACTAAAGTATTTAGGGGTAAAGGGGCATATTTGCCACTTACCCTAAAATTGATACAGAAAGTTGATGTGTTTATATATATATATATAGAGAGAGAAAGAATCATAAAGCAAAACAGCAGAATTTTAACAACTGGTAAATCTGGGTGAAAGAGTATACAGAAATTATTTGTGGTATTCTCACAATTATTTCTTAAGTTTGAATTATTTCACAATAAAATGTTAAAACCCAGGAGGCTGGGGATGGCACTGGATGAAAGATGGTAAAGGGATTAGCCAAAGAACATACATGTATGACCCATGGACACACATAACAGTGTGGTGATGCCCAGAGGGAAGGGGGAGTTGGGGTTGGAAGAAAGGGAGCAAAAGGGGGGAAAATAGGGACATCTGCAAGACTGTCAACAATAAAAATAAAGAAAAATATTAGATTAAAAAGAAACAAACTAGCCCTGGCTGGTGTGGCTCAGTGGATTGAGTGCCGGCCTGGGAACCAAAGGGTCACTGGTTTGATTCCCTGTCAGGGCACATGCCTGGGTTGTGGGCCAGGTCCCCAGTAGGGCGCGTGAGAGGCAACCACACATTTGTTTCTCTCCTCCTTCCCTTTCCCTCTCTCTAAAAATAAAAAAAAATTTAAAAATTAAACATAAAATAAAACAAATTAAAAAAATAAAAAGTTAAAACACTAAAAAACACCCACAGAAGATTGAGTAGAACTATATATGTTCAGATGTAGAATGGTATTTAAAGCAGATCATATGATAAGATAGGCATGATGTAAAGCAATACATATGGTATGAACTTGGTAACATTAGAACAGCCAAACCATATATTTCTATGTGTGATGTATGTGCATATAAAAGTACAGAACGGTTGAAAGGAAACAGACTGAACTGATAACAGCAGACACCTCTGGGACCTAGGTAATGCCTAAGAGGGACTTACATTTTTACGTATGTTTTCCAATTTTCAACAACTATACATTCAGATAACTGCAATTAAAAACCTCTAAGTTAATAATAAGAAAGCAGTTTTTAACACACAGGGAGCTCATACTTGGAGGATTGGGAATCCCCATTGTAGAAAAACACCTTCCCAGACCCAGCATCCTGTGGCAGTGACAAAGCCAAGAGGCCCTCGCGCTCACCTCATTTTCTAGGTCCACTACATCAGTGTTCTGCTGGCCCGCCACCTCTGGCCTCAGCCCTGGGAATGCCTGTTCACCATGCTGGGGCACCTGGTTTTCCCTGCCAGAGGAAGCAGAAGTAGGATGAATCACAAACCTGTGAGGCCTGGGGTTCGTTAAACTGTCCCTCCCTCCAGACCAGGATAGGAATTAAGGAAAGGCCGTGTAGGATCGAATAGAGGAGACCTTCTAGGATACAGCCAAGACAGGATGTGTTGACCACTACACACATCGTTGACTGCTCTCCCATTTTGGATCCTATTCTTAAGTATACCTAGGCTCCCAACTCAAATAATCTTCCCTTTTGTATTGAGAGAGTTCTTACCCTCTCAGTTAATGTACAACTGAGCCATAGAGAATGGAAAGTTCCCATGTTTCCTGACGAATCAGGAAAGTATCTGGAATTAGAATCGAAGAATCCAGGACCTAGACCCCTAGGGGTCTGTCCATATTTAGTGACAGGGACCATGTTTTATTTGCTTTGGCTAAAGCCAAAGATCTGCAAGATACCTCACCCTATAAATCCCTGGACATTAGTGCCTCACCGAGGTGCAAGGGGGGCCTCTCCAGCCCCCAGCTCAGTCCAGCTGCTCTTCATTTCTGAGGCCATGATCCCAGCCAAGAGGCCTGGTTCCTGAGGGGTAGCCCTTAGTCTGGGTAGAGGGGACATGCCAGAAACCACTCTGATGGTCCTGTCCTCTTGCTCAAGGGCAGGTCCTGTGTTCTGGTGTTTCTGTGGGAGGTGGGCAGGAGACACTCAATCAGAACTATGTGGGTGCCACAGGGCAGTACAAATCCTATTTGTGGCCCTTTCACAGCTCTGGAAAGTCACTAGCCTGGTCACGTCCCACATTCCCCACACACTCCCACACACCTCCTTCTGTCTGGCCTCCTCAGCCATGCGCTTATAGGCTTGACGCAAGATTCGAGATCGATTGCCCTTGGGGGCCAGCCGATGTGCTTGTTGGTCCTTTAGGACCTGAAGTTCTGGGGGGAGACGACTGGTGAATGGGGTGCCCAAATCTGGGCCTGCTGGCTCGGTTATTACTGCAGGGAGGAGAGAGGGGAAGGCATGATCACACTGGAGCTGCACCGTGTCCACCTGGGCAGAGACAACTTCAGTGTCTCCAGACTTCTGTGGAAGACTATTTTGATAAAGTGACAAAGGAGGAGGGGGACTGTCAGGGAGGTGGCAAAGGTAAGGTAAAGAGCTAGGAAGAAAGTTCAAGGTGGTGGGGTCAAGAAGATATTTTGGATCCAGATATTGGAGGAAGGTGGGTAAATTGGGGAGAACACTAAGGAAATACAAAAGCTCCGGGAACCCCTAATGACTCACTGGTGACACGGCCAGCAATAAAGGGGTGATATAAAAGGTCTGGCCAGGACAGGCGCTGCCGGGGGTCCTTGGTGAGCAGTCCTTGCAGGAAGTTCTGTGGAGAGAAAAATCCCCCATCAGCCTTCACTCCCATATAAGCCCTGACTAGTCAGCAGAACCTACGAACCAAGATTCCAGAGTCTGCTCTCACAGGGGACCAGGCGGTCTTGACCACACCTTCCTAGCCCTACCCTTAGGCCCCATTTCCCTGCTGAAATCATGGACAGAACTCACTGCCTCATCTCTTGGGGGGTCCCAGTTTCTGTCCACAGCCATTTCGGAACCCCAGAAGTAAAGCCAGAAATCTCAATGTCACCAGCTTTGTGAAGAAGTGAGAAAAAAACTAGGAGGAAGGGCTGTCACCTTCACAGTTACCTTCAGAAAGCAAACAAAGGAATCCCAAACTGCTCACTTCGCCCCCACTTTGACTGTGGTATGTTCACAGCTGGGTAGGAACGGATGGACTTACGGCTGAGAGCACACTCACACGCACAAGTCATTGTGTAAAGATGTGTTTGGGAGCACTCGAAACCAGAAATCTTTCAGCAAGTCTTCAGATGGTGGAAGGGAAAGGAGACTGTGCCTAAAAGGGTACCTCATTATGAGGAATCCCTGGGGAACTCCTCAACTGGGCCTGAAACGGGAGTAGAAGGCCCTGGACTGTGACCACAGCCCTAAAATAAGGTGATGAGTATGCCAGGGCTCTGGCTGGAGAGAACTCCCATCTGCCCTCCGGGAGAAGAAATATCCTATGGCTATCACCTGCTTTAGTTTCCTTTGTTTAGGTTTTTTTGATAATTACTTGAGCCTCTCCAAACTAAGTAAGTTGGGGAGAAACCTGTCCCTTTTCATCTTAGATAAAGTGAAGGAAAGTTATGAGATTTCACTCTGGGAGAAAGTTGCATTTAAATTCCACTCAAGGTCCAAATCTTGCCTTAGGTAAGAAATAAAAAGGGTCAACTCTTTTTCCTCCCTCTGTCTGTCCCTCCTTCCTCCAGCCTGCTGAGACTTAGCTGTAAGGAGCAGACACTACCTCTCTCATCTGCCCCTAACCACCAAGGAAGCCCCACTAGCGCTGGCCATTTGGATAGCTGAAGATTCCTTCTTTCGGGAACACAACTAAAAACTGTGCTTGCAAAGCTAGATATCATCTGACAGGAAATAAGTGGAATATGTAAAAGAATGAGCATCTATCTCTGGTGTCTTGAAATCACCTTTCCATTGTGATAAAAGATATCCTGGCCCAAGGAGGTGCTGCTATTTCCAAGTCTGGCATACCCTCCCAGAAGCCCCTGCAGTACAAAAGCAGGGCAGCTTGCACCAACACCTGCATTAACTACGAAGTCCTGCCCAGCTCAGGAAAAGGATTTTAAAAAGGGAATAGATGCAGAGGGAGACAGGTTCCCAACACAACAGTAGCCTCCCTTTCTATATACCTTAAAGCAAGGACTAATGGTTGGGGGCCAGCGCACAGGGTCCTTGAGAATGAGGTTGACCAGCTGAAAGATGCTCGTGGTGTAGAAGGGAGGGGTGCCCACAGCCAGCTCATACAGTATGCAGCCCACAGACCAGAGGTCTGCGGTGTGGTCATATGGTCGCTCTTCTACCAGCTCCGGGGACATATAGAGGGGAGTGCCTTTGATGGATGTCAGCACCATTGTGTTGGTGCTCATAGCCCGGGCAAACCTGCAGGTGATGGAATGGAAAGGCAGACAGGAGATGTTTAATAAAAACCAGACCTGGCCACTACCGCCTCTCATTTGTGTGAGGTATCTCACACCTGGACAGAAAGAGCACCTTCCAAAAGACCCAGCAAGGGGCCCCGGTCTCTAGCTCAGGCTCTAAAACAAGGCCCACGTAAGCCAAGCAAATGGTCTAGGACTCCCTGCAGAAACGGGAGCAGAGACAGGTCGGGCTCCTCACCCAAAGTCACAGAGCTTGATGCCACCACCCTTGGCAAGGAGGATGTTCTGAGGCTTCATGTCCCGATGGAGGATGCGGTGCGAATGCAGGTAATACAAGGCCGACACCAACTGGGCAGCAATGGCCTGAACCTAGGGGTCAGCCGGGCGAGAGAAAGGAAGGAGGGTCAGAGGAAGAAGCCTGCTGAGGGGCCCAAAGACCCCTCCCTACAACCACAGCTGATGTGATCGTCTCTTCCTTCCCTTTCTTCCAGAGCTTCGGATCAGATCCCGTCTACAGCTCTTGCTTCCCTACCCAGTCACTCTTTCCATTGTCACTCACTGACTCAAAGAAACTGAGTTTCACTAAAGCTGCATGGCCATGGGCAGATTACCCTGTGCCCCTCAGATTCATCACCCATAACATGACGATGAGGGTACTGCCTACCTCTTAGGGTTATTGTGAGGATTAAATGAGCTAAAGCGTGCAAAGCAATGTAAGGCTTTAGAATGCAAACCAATGTAGTGCTCAGAATGGCGCTTGGCATTTAGTAAGCACTCAACATACGTTACCTGTTATTAAGTAGGACAAAATCCCTTTCTTAAGCAGTCAAAGAAACAAGACAGACACAAGGAGTAAGCGGCCCTGGCTGGTGTGGCGCAGTGGACTGAGCGCCCGCCTGCAAACCAAAGGGTCACTGGTTCAATTCCCCATTGGGGCACAGGCCTGAGTTGCGGGCCAGGTCCCCATTTGGGGGCGTGCGAGAGGCAACCGATTAATGTATCTCTTGCACATGGATGTTTCTCTCTTCTTTCTTCCTCCCTCCCCCTCTCTCTAAAAATAAATAAAATCTTAAAAAAAAAAAAAAGAGCAGAGCGTCTTACTAAAGACGATGAGTGCTCAAAAAGGAATAGTAGGCTGCAGCAGGAAGCCTAAGGAGGGCCTACTCGCTGGAGCACAGAAAACCTCTAGGATAAGTGTGGCTGGACTCCACCAAATCCCACTGCTAACCGCTGTCCAGGTGGCAAATCTTGCCTTAACCACAACCTTACACCGTCCCGCCTGCCCTCTCTGGTACCAGCTCACTGGCCCTTCTGCCCTAACGGTGCCCAAGAACAACACCAATATTAACAATAGCTAACTATGGTCACTACTGTATTTCAGAAACTCTTTTAAGCATTTTACATGAATTAGGTCATTAATCCTCACCGTAGTTTTAGGAGACAGATGTGATTATTTCCACTTTAAAAAGAGGAAAGTGAGTACAAAGAGGTTCAAGTAACTTGCCTGAGAGGATCCAGAGCTAGAGGGGCAGAGCCAAACTTTGTATTCAAAGATTCTGGCTCCAGGATTGATACACTTTACTGTTGCACCACACGACCTCTATAAACACCTAATGCTTAGATTTTTCTCAGAAATTTTCAACATGGTGATTCTCAGTGTCCTCAGCATTCCCTACCAGTCCTTAACAGTCAGGGCTGGGGAGAAGTTTGAGCCAGAAAACATACCTGGTCTTCAGGAAGTTTTCCATCATCTTCCAGAATCTGAAAGAGCTCTCCCTCAGCATAGTCTGTCACTACCACCACCTGAAAGGCAAAGGCAAAGGCACTGACGGCTCCAAATTTGTGCACTGAAGTTGGAAAATTCCTATGATGCTTCCTCTTGGGAAGAGGGGACCCTAAGCCAAAATGCACCTCTTTATCAGTCTCAAAGCTGTCAAGCATATGCACGATGTTGGGGTGTCGCAGACCCCGCATGATTTCAATCTCTCGTTGCAGATTCCTCAGCTCCTTTTCTGAGCGTCCTAATTTTGGGATGAACTTCAGGGCCACCACCTGTCAGCAGGAAGACGAAGAGTCAAGGTCTAAACACACTACTGAAACTTTAGCCTCAGAACTCCAGAAGTGAGATTTAGATTGAGCAATTCTTACTACACCTGCCAGTCTCCCACTGCACTGTCCCCATGGCACCCTGGCCTTACCCAGGCTTCCCTTACCCCTTTGCCCTAGGAGGATAACAGCCTCTGCCAGACAGATCCCTGTGGTAGATTCTGGGAGAGGTGTTCTGATTTAGGTAAAGAACTCAAGATTTAAAGGATTTAGGGGAAATGGAAGGAAGGGAAAATGAAGAGAGAAGAATAGCATTCAGATGGTTTATTTCTTCCTGCATGGGATGACCATGATTAATAATGGTGATATTTATTTGCCTGTTTACTGAGCACTGTACTAAGTGACTCAGTGTGACATTACATTTAATCCTCCAACCCCAACAATCAGACACTACACTTATCTTCACTCTATAAATGAGGAAACTGAGACAGAGAGAGAAAGACTGAGTAACTTGTCCATAGTTCTAAGGCCAGAATGTGGTAGAGAACCCAAGGCATCCTAATTTGAACCCAAGTAACCCAATTTCAGAACACACACTCCATAAGAAGTATGGAGTCAGTGCCTTAGGATTACATGTTGGTATGAGTGCTTCCCTTAAGGACCCGTTTTCCACTGGAGTTGGGGGCACAGAATCCCACCCAGAGATATCCCTCTTTGTTCACCACCTGAGCGCTGTATTTTCTCCGACCCTTGTACACCCTCCCAAAAGAGCCTTCTCCAATCATCTCCAACACGTGGTACTTTTCCATGACAGAAGTTTCAGGATTCCTCAGAAGGAAGAAGGTAGAGATGGTCGTGAAGAGCTCCAGCTCCAGGGACAGTTCCACATCAGGGGAGTCTGCTTCGGGCATGGAAGAAAGGGTAACGTTAGCTGCCTTGCCTTTTCCTTTTTCATAACAATCCAAGCCTCAAAACCATGGTAGGGTGGAGTGAATGGGCAGATGACATCTTGGAGCAAATAGTGCGCCTCTTGTAGTTGTCCCTCCTTTTCAGCCTCCTCCTGGCCCCAACCCAACGTCGTGCCCACCCGACCCCGTGTCCCCCTTGTCCCTCCACCCTGCCTCGCCCTCTGGTCCCCATCTCTCTACCCAGCCTTGCCCACCGACCCCGCCCCTTCCAGCCTCCCCCAAGTTCTTGCCACCGCCAACTTGCTCAGCCAACCTGCTCAGCATCACTGCCCACACACCCTGCGCGCGGGCTTCACAGACCTGAGCCCCAGTCTTACCCCCAGCCTAGGAGCTTCCAGCTCCTCAGGCCGAGGGACGCCGGCTCTGGCCTTCAGCCCCGCCCCTTCAGGCTGCCTGCGTATCTTGCCTGACTTAATAATTTTTCTCCACCCCCGCTGCCGCTCTCTTTAGTCTCCCATTGTTACCAATTGTACTTGCTACAATTGGTGAGAGGTCCACAGGACAAAGGCATCGAGAGATGTGTGGGAGACGGCAGACCGTCCTTGGGCACTTTTTAGGGCACTTCCGAACCGCCTATTGGCTATCAGGACCCACTAAAGCCCGGGAGTCTGCGGTTGCCTAGAAACGGCCGCTAGCCACACAGCCACCACCCCCTTAACTTTCCGCCTCCGATTACTCCAAGGGTATTTCCGGTTCCGGCTGTGGGCCGGGGAGGACATGGCGACGGCTTCGTCGGCAGCTGCAGGGGAGGAGGACTGGTAACTTGGGGCATGGGCTTTGGCTGACCGCCTGGATCCGGTCCGGGGACTAGCGGCGGCCGCGGACGGTCCGTATGGCTGGCATGTGGGGCGGAGCGAGGGAAGAGGGTTGGCAGAGACGCTGACATCTTTCTCCGAGAGAGCCTCAGGACAGGGGAGCGGGTGGGTGGAGGGGCGCTAATCTAAGCCAGGGGCGACCGGATCTGCGCTGACCCGGCCGGGCCGAGCCGCGCCTTACCTGATTCGATTCCTCTTTACTTCGGCATCATCCCATCCCTTTGTCTTACTAAAGTGGATTTGCTCAGGGTCCCGGGGGATGCCTGCTCATCAGATCGCCCCGCTCCTTTTTAACCTCCCCAAGCCGGTGTCCTCCAGCTCCCGTCCCCCTTTTCCCTTGGATCAGCCTATTTCTACTGAGGCTTTCCTCGGCCTTCTCCCTCCCTGGCAGCACTGAGGACTGTTGTCTGAATAAGCCTTGCACTTCACACAAAGCTCTTGATGCTTCTCTCAAGCAATGCTAACAAGAGACCAGAACCTGGCAGAACCCTGGGAGTTGGAAAATGGATAAGTTCACTCCACATTTTATTAGCTGTGTGATGCCGACCAGGCCACCTACCTTCCATGAGTCAGTGTCCTCTGCTGTGAAAAAGTGGGTGTGGCACCTACCTCACAGAATAGTTGAGAGGGTCAGAATGGATTTGTAACATACATCGGCCTCCTTCTCATTAATAACTCTGGGACGTGGGCCTCTGACGGGACTAGATGAAGCCTGACAGGTAAAATGGTTTGCCAAAAGGTACCTAGTTATGAGTAGGAGTCCAGAGTGTCCGATTCCAAATCTTATATCCTCAGTACTAAGATATTCTACAATCTCTTCCCCCATCTCTCTTTCTTTTTTGTCCCCACCTTACCAGCGTCCCATCCCATACCTCACATCAAGGCCCAAGGCACACCTAAGCTGGGTGGAGTACTGTTGAAGGGCCTCTTGATGGGGCTACACCTCTGTGTTTCACCAACTCAAGAGGCCCCGCAGGTGCTGGCCTTCACTGAGACTGTCTAGTCGCACGGTTTCCACCTGTTCAGGGGAACGTTCAGGTTCTGAGGAGACACTGACCCAGGGAGAGGGCAGCGGTGATTACACAGCTAGCCTGTAGTGCTCAGAGACTTAAAAAAAAGTTTGGAGAACCACTAACACATAGGTCATGCTAAGGGCAGCACTGATCTTGGTGAAGAGGGAACAATATACCTGTAAGGAAGCAAACCAAGCATGCATCCTTCTGTGTGTCCTCTGATTTACATGAGGACCACTGGATCCTGACCTGGACAGGTTTACATAGGTCAGCTATACAACAGGATAATAAATATGTCGAATACTAACTACATTCTTTCTTCCTTTTAAGGGAAAAGGTTATATACGAATAGGAAAAAGAGGACATAGACTAGCTACTGTGGCCAAGATGCTCTTAGGTACCTTACATAAACAAACCCCTTTCATCTTCACAACAACCTTAGGGAGGAGGTGGTGGTGTTGTACCTGTGAGACAGGGCAACCCAGGCTTATAGGCGTAAGGGACTGCCCAGGCCACATGGCTGCTAAGTGACTGGTGCCAACTCTGAGGCTGATGGCTCTTCCACTATAACACAGCTCCTGTACCACCTGGGTCTATTCTGGTTGGTATGTCCTTTGAGAAGCTTTGAGGTGACTGGTGTTAGCAGTGTATGTGGATACTGGGATCCACATGAACAGTAGTGCAGGGGAAGCCAAGAGTGGCATTGGTAACCTTGATGTTAATCAGCGGACATCACATTTCTGGGTCAGAGAGATGGCCACTAAGGAATAATCAATAGTGCAGTGAGACTTAAGCAGGGAGTCAGGAAACCAGGCTGTCTGAGTTCTGCCTCTGTTAAGTCTTGAGATCTGGGATAGTCATTTCACTCTCCTGGGGTGGTTTCCTCATCTGTTGTCAGAAATGACCTCTAAAACTCTGTCTCTCTAGGGTCCTCCCCTCTGAAATTGAGGTCTTAGAATCTATCTATCTGGATGAACTACAGGTGGTTAAAGGAAATGGCAGGTACGTATTCAACTAGAGGTGGTCATGAGCCCCTTAGGAATGAGAGGAGTCCATGTAGGATCTGTGAGCCTTGATTCAGAGATGTTTCTCTCATGTAGATAAAGACTATTCCTTTTATTCCACCCGCCCCCTCCAAGAAAAAAAGAGCGAGCCCAATGCTTACTTCCTCTGTCCGTTTTACTGTCTCACCCCCACCCTCCCCACCCTCCAGCCCTGGCCCAGTCCCACCCCGGGTCTCCACTTCATTCACCTGCAGATCTTCACCATGGGAGGTGTACATCACCCTGCACCCTGCCACTGCAGAAGACCAGGATTCGCAGTATGTCTGCTTCACTCTGGTGCTTCGGGTCCCAGCACAGGTGAGGCTCCTACCTTATGGCACCAAAGGGTGAAACGGGACCAGGGAGGAAGGGGACAGGTCCTGGGGTGGAGTGATTCTGTGGTAACTTGTGGTTTTGTCCTACTAGTATCCCAATGAGGTGCCACAGATCTCCATCCGTAACCCCCGAGGACTCTCAGATGAACAAATCCACAAGTAAGTGGACTGGTCAGAGCAGGGAAAACTCAAGATACAGCTCAGTGCAGGGAGGGAAGAGGGCAGGCCTAATGTTTGGTTTGCCTTCCTTCAGGATCTCACAGGCACTGAGCCAAGTGGCCACGGCTGGGCTGGGTACTGCCATGCTCTATGAACTCATCGAGGTAAGAGGTGTTCTAGCCTGGGGAGAGGTCCTTCCCTTCAAGCTGGAGCAGTTTCTTCCAAGGGAAGCCATGGACCTAGAAGCATGAATATATCTGTATTTACTTAGTCCTTGTTTAGGGTAAGGCCTAAATCTGGAAAGATGAGACTGTTCTGTATCAAAAAATCTCCCCAAAAGATAGACAGTTCTATAGCTTTGCTAGGTTGCCTATTCAAACATCTTGTTAGAAAACTACTTTTCCTTTTTAACTTGCATCTTTCTTGCTTCAGTCTGAGTGCTTTCTTGCTCTCTTGGCACTGGCCACTGAAAATAGCAAGAAACTGATCCGTTGAGGGTGTTCGCCATAAATGAACATTGGAAGGCTAGTCCGCCATTAGAGCTGACTGGGAAAGGTCGTGGTCCTGTACTGAGTTTCTAGCCCAGTGAAGGAGACAACCTACGTGGAGCAACACCTAGAACTACAAGTTCGTATTCACAGGCCACTTTCACAGTTTGAGGTGAAAAAACATACAAGTAGGTACAGTCTGGCTTTCCTCTACTTTGAGTTTTTTAGAGAAATGTTCAGAAAATAAAGGACAGTGGCCTGGAGTCAGAGGGAGTGCGCACGGGCCACCGCCGTGCTGCTGAGTCAGGCCTCCACAGTGTAGTTTGGAACTTTGTGGAGTTCCAGAGTATTAGCTATTGAAGTAACAGAGCAAGGGCACGTTTATCTGATAGCCCAACTTGATGCCGCTTGAATTCTCTGTTCCCTTGGCTTGTCCATGCCATGAGCTTCTTTCTGAAAGTCTCCTCCAGAACAGACTCACTGGGGCAGTGACATTCAGGAACAGTTAACCAAGAATGGCTTCCCACAAGATATGTTTTAATTGAACACTTTCTTCTCTCTAACATACTATTTTCATCCTCAAGAGCTATTAAAGGTGACTAAATGAATGGGAAAACAATTAAATTGGATTTTGAAGCCAGGCAGATTTGGGGGTAGGAGTGGGACCTAAGAGCAGGATTAATTCCAAGCAGAGGGAGCATCACCAAGACAAACGCAGGAACATGAGGTAGCAGACTGGTTTGGTGGGAGACGGTCTAGCCACTCCTGGGGATAGTAGACAGGTTTTGTCCACAGGTCTTGCTGCCACCTCCGTTTGAACGGTGTCTTCTCTCCTCTCAGAAAGGGAAGGAAATCCTCACAGATAACAACATCCCTCATGGCCAGTGCGTCATCTGCCTCTATGGTTTCCAGGTGGGTCTCTCTGGGGCTTGGGGTCTGCTTGGGATGGGCAGTGGAGGGCTCGCGAGAGAGCTTTGATGCAGTGCCCACATCTGTGCTCCCTCCAGGAGAATGAAGCCTTTACCAAAACACCCTGTTACCACTACTTCCACTGCCACTGTCTTGCTCGGTATATCCAGCACATGGAGCATGAGCTGCAGGCTCAAGGACAGGAAGAGGAACGGCAGCATGCTGCAACCACACAGGCCAGCCCGCCAGCCCCTCCTCACATTTGACACCGCCACCTCACCACCTTCCCTCCCTCTCTTCCCGGGGCTCTTAATCTTCTTACAGTCATAGATACCTTGGAGATGAATGAACACTCTCTTACCTAGAAAAAGCATCCCTGAATACATGTAATCACACTGGATGCAGTTTCAGAGGGTTCCAGACCTCTAGCTAGACAACCCTTCTGTGTCCCACCTCACTGCTGGACAGGCATGCCTGTGCCCCTCTGTCCCAAGCCTCGGCAGATTAGGCTGGCTGGGTTGGGCAGCTGGCGATCGAAGCAGGGGTGTGATTTTTCTCTTCTTTTTAGAAAGCAGTCGGTGTGCAGTGTCCAGTTTGCAGAGAGCCCCTCCTATATGATCTTGCCTCACTGAAAGCAGCCCCTGAACCCCAGCAGCCCATGGTAAGGGAACTTCCCTCTAACCTGAGCCAAGAATAATGGTATTCTCCAAGAAGGGAGGAATGGCATCTTGTTGGTGTTGAATGGGATCTGGAATTGGGCTCAGCCTGGGACCCTCTGCAAAGCCAGTCCCCGCGGGGAGCCCGAGGCTTCATTCAGGAGCCCAAATCCGAGGGATGAAGCCAAGAACCTTGTGCAGATCTCCTGAGGCAGTCCTGGGAAAGCAGGGACTCGGGTCTACCTTCAGTGTGTCCTTTCCTCCCTGCCAGTCTGCTCCCTTCCCTCCAGGAGCTGTACCAGCCCAATGCAGAGAGCTTGCGCCAGCGAGAAGAGCTCAAGCGGCTCTACCAGAGGCAGCAGGAAAGGGGGGGCATCATTGACCTTGAGGCTGAGCGTAACCGGTACTTTATCAGCCTCCAGCAGGTAAGGAAAGGGTTTCCCACTCCTTCCCTAATGGCATCAACTTTCCTACCAGCACCCTTCTGCCATGGTCCAAGGGTGAGTTTGTTCTACCCAGCGAGGTAATAGGCTGATGGTGGTTGGTTCATTTAGCGGGCGAGAGGCCGTAGTTCTCTGCCTTGAGCAGGTGGATCTCCCTCACTGCATCCGCTCACTTCTTTCTAGCCTCCTGCCCCTTTGGAACCTGAGTCAGCTATAGATGTCTCCAGAGGATCCCAGCCACCCAGTGCCCTTGCCACAGAACTGTCTACTTCAACTGCCCAAACCCCCCAGTCAACTCCTCTGCCTGTGGCCTCCCAGTACACGTGCGAGAAGATTCCAGGGACTGGGCCAAATCAGCAAAGGTTGGGTGAGACCCAGAAAGCTATCCTTGGTCGCCCCCGGGCCAGTCGAGGCCCCTGGAGACAGCCTGAACGGAGGCACCTAAAGGGAGGGGAGTACAGTGCCCCCAAAAGTACCAATGACACTCAGGAAGTGCCACCTCCTGAGAGGCCCCCCAAGGAGCCCATGGACCTAAAACCAGAAGAATCCCATAACCAAGGGGTTGAAGGTCCCCTGCCCCGCCGGACCGGGGACTGTGCTCGCTGGGGGCACCCCAAAAGCCGGACACCAGGTTCTTCCTACCCACGCCTACGTCGGGGTCGGGGAGCCTACCCTCCTGGTACTCGAAGGGAACCCTTGAGCTTGGAATCCGAGGATGGTTCCTAGCAGTACTGAGGGGGGAGAGGGGAAAGGGGGTAGGAGGGGGGCAATAAAGAGATTTGGCCTTGTTTGGCGTTCTTTGCTCAGTAGCGCCAAGCCTGTGAAGTGTGGCTGTCTTTCTAAATTCCTTGCAAGCCTGGAGTGGGGGCAAAGTAGCCCCAACTTTGTCCTAAGATCTGTTATCTCATGAGATTAGGAACTAGGTAAAGAGGGGTCTGACATCTCTGCTAGTGTGGGTTTCAGGGGAAACCAATGGATGGCAATATTTAGGAGAATCTGCAGGAACCACCCTGCCTTGTAACCCACTGTGTGTAACATAATACGTACATTTTTGGTGGGGAGGGGGGTGCCTTTGGGTGGAAGACTATGCTTTTCTGTTTACTGTAGTTCTTCTCTTTCCTCTTTGTCTTACTGTGCCACTAACACCTGCACATGTGGATACTTGAGGGCTCCTATAGACATCTGATTGCAGCTCAGGCTTTTTAATGAAGTACCATACAGGGGAATCAGATGAGAGTACAGTGACAGGTGTTTATTGATCCCCTCAAGGAGAGCTGAGCATAGCCTAGCTGTCACCTGCTCAGGGACTCGGCATTGTCAATTGCACCTGTAGGGTCGTTTTTATACATCATGAAGTAGCCCTGCACCTGGGCAGGACTGATCTGAGTTGTAGCTTGAAGGACACACACTGCAAAGGTCTCTGCCAAAGAAGGTGCTTGCTCTGGATAGAACCTCTGGAACATCTGGGCCAGCTGCCATTGTGAGCAGTAGCCCACGTACTCCTTCAGGTCTACTCGCCCCGGGCGTATCAGGGCAGGGTCCAGTCTGAGAGGAGAAGGCAGCAAATCAGAGTCATGGGCAGTAGTACCATAGGTACCCCCAAAATGATGATTCCCTCTGAACTTGCTTGTCCTCCCAAGGTGTAGAGTTGGAGGAGTTTGGCCTCGCAGTGTGAGTGCCTCACTCCTTCCTACCTGTCAACGTGGTTGGTAGTCATGAATACGATGCGGGCCTCGGTGGAAGCCACACCATCCAAGGCATTGAGCAATCCACTGAAGGTGAGGCGACCTAGACCTTGGTACTTTACTGGGTCTAGAGGAAGGCAGATAAAGAAGCATGAGTGATCAGTTGTAGCTCTACTCAAAGCCTTTCTGTTCCCCACCACATTCCCCTACTTATCTGTGCCTCTTCTGGGCTCTTGTTGCTAACTGAGAAATCCATTAGCCCTCTGGATTTCTACCTTCTACTGTTACTCCTTTAGAAACGCCCTTTCCCTCAACCCCTCTTACCCTGCACAGCCAGGTCTCTACTGAGAAAGGCGGCATCCACGTCCTCCAGGAGCACCAGGCTCTGCTGCGGGGCCACACTCAGCAGGTGGTTGAGCCGGTCATCGGAGAGGCTGGAGTCTGTGAGGCTCAGCAGGCAGATGCTGTGCTCCAACTCCCCAGCCAGTGCTGTGCTATGGAGGATAGGGGGACAGGTGGTCGGCGATCTGGGCATTCATCCTTGGACCCAACTGCTCATTCCTCACTATACTAGGTGTGTCTCAGGCCTAACCCTTCCCCCACCCCACTCTAATGTTCTACATGTCTTATGTTTATCCTGGTCCCTATTCCCATTTATTTCTCTTTCCAATCCCATCAACCCAGTTTTTCTCCAGTTTGAGGGTTGAGAGAAATGTTGACTCTACTCACATAAAACTGCTCTTTCCACAACCAGGGGGCCCATAAAGCAGGTAGCCACGTCTGTAGGGGATGCCTGGGAATACAGCAAGGATGATTATCAAGACCTAAGGTCAGTCGTGTACTCTGCCCCAGATGTCCACATGCATTCCCAGCCCTGCTCCCAGGGGGCCCAGAGACCTTGCCATTGGAAGAAATCATCCCCATAGGCAACTGTTCTTTCCTCTTCATCGCTGGGAATTGGGCTGGAGCTGTATATCTACCCCATCTAGCCACAGAAACTAGCCTGCTTCCTCCTGCTCTAACACCACATCAAAAACAGCCTGGGCAAGACCCCAGCTGCCTACCTCTGTCAGTGTACCACTTGGGGTTATCGATGAATTCCCGGATGTCTCTGATAATTCGCTCAGCCAGACCCTGTTCTAGAACCACAGAATTCATTGGCCGCCGCCGGCGTGGATACCCAAAGGGTCGCCATTCAGAGCCCATGGCTGTGTACATCATGGTCTTCCCTTCCTCTTGCTGCAAGGCCAGCTCTCGAGCTAGAAGGGAAGGGAGACGAGACGAAGCCTATAGTCTCTGCTGTGCATGTAAGGCAGAGCTGTGCTAAACAGCTAACCCCTGCACCCTGCTCCCATGGGCTCAGATCCTCCGAGCTTCTGGTCCTCTGATGTGAAATGCCCCCATCCCTGCAACTCCCCATAGAGCCTGCCTGTGTCACAGTTCCACACCTTCCTCCAGGATATTGAAGAAAACCTTGCGGTCAGTGCCCAGAGCTGTGAAGGTAACAGACTCCCAAGGAGTACCCGTCTGCAGGTCTATCATCTGCATTTCTCGGCTTCGTTCCACTCGGATCCATTTCCCCTGATACCTGAGTAAGAATGGTCAAAATGGGGTGAATGAATGGGTCAAACCCAGCTCCCCTCATTCTCCTTTTCTACTCTCAGAGCCCTCCCTGGCCCCAACCTTACCAGATAAAGTGGTTTCCAGGGCTGGGAACAAATTCAAACTTGGTGGAGATGCGGCCACTCTCATGCTGAAGGTACGAGGTCTCGACACTGAGGTGCTGAGTCCGGGTACTGTGGCGGGTGAGCCAGCTAAGCAACCAGGCATAGCTCCTGTCTCGAGCAGGGACTTCCAGTGTGATCATGTAACGGCGCCGGAATGCCACCAGGCCCAGCTGGGCACCCTTCCGGGCCAGGGCCAGGGCCGTGCCCACACCCACCAGGCCAAATCCAGCCCCAAAGTAGGGATTGTCCTTCAGGGCCAGAACAAAGTCTGAGAGGGGCATCTTGAAAGGGAAACAATGAACCTTACAGATTTCGATGAGCCATTTTTAAAACCTGGGGATGGGAAGCAGCGGAAATGGGAAAAAAACAAGATTAGTTTAGAAACTGAACTCCTCAGTCCCTCCTCTCCCCACCCTGTGCCTCTTGCAGAAGCTGGGAGCAGGAAAGACAGGTCAGCTACTACGTGCTTCAATACCCTCCCTTTGTGGGGTGGCCATGGTGTTGGAATTCGGGGCCTGGGACTCCAGGCCTCTTGTCCCATTTTGCGTGCCACTATCCTGTACACATTTCAGTTTCCTGCCAGAGGACTATGTTCTCTTAATCCTGAGAACAATGTAACCAGCTTCACAACAGGAGAACAGATGGACAGAATTTCTGTGGTACCTTGAACCAGCTGAAATAGAAAGGGGCACACTGGCCAGAGATAGCAGGGGATGATCTCTCAGTAACCATCGTGCCTTGTTACGAGTAATGACCTTCAAATATCCTCTCCTTTACATGCTCAGTTCCTGATGTCCTGTTTGGCCCTTTAATACCTCCCATCTGTCTCTTTAAAATTCATTTTAGTTCTTAAAATGGCATCTTAATGGCGGTCTCCACCTCCTACTTCACCAAACTGCTGTTTCACAAGGGTCTAGGTCATTCTTCATAAAGATCAGCTTCAATCCTATTTCTCTCTCTACTCCAACACCTCTCAACAAACCCCTAAGGTCTGAGCAGACCTCTGCCTCGTACTCAAAACCCTCCACCTCCGTTTCATGGCTTAGCTCCTAAAACTCCCTGTTGAACAAATGTGCAATGCAAACCATCTCCTGGCTCAAGCAGTTCTCTCCACTCGGAAGCCCATTTTAATTTATTCTCTCCAACTGAAGTGCTGCCCGTTTGCTACTTCCATGGAGATTTTTCATAATTCTTCCACACACGCAAAAAAAGTGACCGGGTCTAATTCTAGACTGTAAGATCCCGAGGGGTAGAAAGCCAATTGATTTCTCGTACACCTCCCCCGCCCACTGCCACTTTGCTCGGAGCCTGGCGCGCAGGGGGATAAACTGACAGCAGTGACCTCCACGGAGGCTCAGAGCTGGATACAGAATTCCAAAATACCTACGCGTGGAAGGCCACAGACAAAGCCCTTCCCGCTCCGGACCCTTGTTGGGAACCCGGGAGCCCCCTCGCCAGCCCCTCCACACCCCTGCTCGCGCCTCTGCCAGCGTGGTTTGGAACAACCCGTCACTCCATCCCCTTACCGCCAAGACTCTCTGGCCCTCCCTCTCGATGGTTTTACCCTTCCGCACTCGAGGGAAGGGCCGCTCGGCTCCACCCCCGAGCTTTTTCATCTACTTCCCGCCACGCCCACTGAGAAGGCCCTGCCACTCTGCTGCACGACTCTCGATGGTACCCTCGGGCTTCCTGTCTGGGGTGGATGGGGGGAGGGGGGAACGCAAGAGAAAACCATAGAGTACTCCTCCCGCCGCCAGGAGGAAGAGAGAGTGGCCTCCGTAGGCCTGCAGCTCTCGGGGCCGCCGGGCCGGAGGCGGTCGCACAAAGAGTGTCCCGGGTGGCTCCAGCTTCTGGTCGACCGAAGAGATGCGGCTCCCGCCGGCTCCGGGCTGGGAGGTCAGTGAGCGGCTGCGGGGCGGGAACTAGTCGGAAGTGCGGGCGGAGCGGGCTGGAGGCAAAAGTTTCTCGTGCCCTAGAATGAGGGTGGGCCTGGGAGGTGGGAACTCCCTGTGAACGGGACCCCCACATCACATAGCCGCGCGGGTGCCTCAGTCGCGTCACTGCTCTGGACCCCGCCCGCTTACCCGCTGCCTCTTCTCAGAACCATAATCGTGACGATTCTCCATTCCAAGCCTTGCAGGTTACAAATTGACTTTCCCACTCTCTGGCTCTTGTGATTCCCGCTCCCGCCCAGCGATGTGGACACTGTCATCGCTTCCACTTCACAGATAAGTAAGCTGAGATCCAGAGAAGCAAGGTTACTGCCCAGAACCACACAGTGAGTCAGAGCCCAAAGGCAGGTAAAAACCGGGTGCTTGAGTACCCAGGCCAGGTTTCATTCATTCCCCAGCCCTTCTCTCTGCCTTAATCTGTCAGGAAGCTTTCATAGTAGAAAAGATATGTATACAGATTCTTAAAGGATAGTTAGCCAGATAAGAAAGAGGGAGAAAGGGAAAAGGCCCATCAAGCCCGGAGACAGAGGCGGATGGATACACGCATGTGTGAGAATATGGAAGCAAAGTAAACGTGGTGAGCCTGGAGAATGGCAAATCATTGGTATGACTGGTTCAGAGATCTGTTGAGGGGAGAGGTGGAAGAAGACTCTGGAGAAGTTAGCAGGGGCCAGACCATAGAGGAAGGGCCTTATACCCATGCTAAGGAGTAGTGAGATCATAAAATGTTAAAGGGGGAAGGTACCTCTGACATCTCTTGGCCCTGTCCAATTTTGTTGCAGATAAGAAAGCAGACCCAGATTGCTTAATGATTGGACCAAGGTCAGTTACCTCCAAAAAATAATAACCTTCAGTCTTTAATGTATTGGCCAAAATATGTCGACTCTCTCCTAGTATTGGCCCCTATTATAATTTTTATATCTTTTGTTCTAGATATTGTCATAAAAAGAAAACTTTGAGGTTAACTAGTTATGGCATGCCGCCATGCAAGGAAATGCTGAAGTGGGCAGGCACTGGGCTGTGCGCCCACACCAGCTGGGAAGAAAGTGAGAGATCTAACTATATTTTGTTTGGTTTTTCTTTTAGTTGGTTTATCAGCACTTCAAAGACCACAGCATACAAGGTGGTGGTGATGACAGACCCCATGCTGGACGCACAGCCAGCCAACAGCACTGAGGGGATGGATGGACTGTGCTCTGAGCTATTGCTGATCCCCCCACCTCTCTCTGACCCTGGAATCCTGGAGCCTGTCCAGAGCCCCTGTCCATCTGGGAACCCCACACCTTTGCCAGCTGCCCCAGGCTGCCTGCTGGTAGAGGCCACGACAACGGAAGAGGACACAGGGAACATGGAGATCATTGTAGAAGCGGTAGCTGGAAACCTATCCCCAGGTGCTCCTGGAGAAACACCAGGTATGAACACAGTTGCTAGCAGGCCAGTGGGACAAACAGCCCTGAAGTTTTGTCTGCTATTTCTGATCCCTACGTATGAGTAGAAGGAGAACGCGAGGTAGCACCCTATTTTCACACTGAGAGATGTTGTCATTTGATTTGCAGCTGGTAAATGTTGACTGAAAGCTGGCAAGATGGTCACAACCTTGTACCAAGCTCTTGGCGGACTTTGTCTGCGAGGGCATCATGTCTGCTAGGCAGTAATCCAGAAGGGAAGACACTTCTGACACCTCTGCCCATACTTACTGCAATAGTCCTTGGGGATTCTTTCCCTCATACTGACCCTCCCACCCAGGAACTGCAGCCAGGGATTAGGCAAAACGCCTAGTCTCTGTCCACCATCCTGGGCTTGGCAGGGCTTCCTGGAAGTAGTTTGGTATTTCCCTGCCCTGGTTTCTGGTGTATGACATGCCTAACTCCTCCAAGGTATGTGGCTAAGAGTGCGAGTGGAGCATTTACACTTATGTGAAAAGAAAGATTCTCCCCTTCATTCTTCCCACATCTACAGCTTTTTACCTTAAGTAACTTCCCTGTTTTTTCATCGCTGTCCTCTGGCTGCAGTTGACACAGCTCCCCTTGGTGGTGTACAAAGAACACTGGGAAAGAGGACTTCATTTGGTCGTGGAATATTGCTAAACTCCCATGTGGTGGAGGAGATAATAAATAAAAGACAAACCTGGGAAAAACATCTGCAGTGTGGAAGAAAGAGTTGAGTTCATGTCTTTAAAATTTAAATAGCTCTATAAGAAAAAGAAACAGTATGTTTTTTTAAAAACAGGAGAAGAAATCTACATGAAGTTCACTAAACAAATAAGAATAGTCCCTAACCATAAAAATGTTTCATCTCACTAACACACAAATAAATTCCAGGTAAAAAAGAACTGTGACCTGCCATTTTTGTTTCTCAACTTTGGCAAAAGTGGAACTTCTTTCACAATACCTCGTGCTGGTGAGGTTTTGGGAAAACACACTGTTTTATAGCTTCTGGAGAGTATAAATTAGCATGATCTTTTGAAGGCCGATTCATCTGCATAACAAATTTTACAGTACGTGTACTCTGACCTCGTAATTCCACTTGTCTGGATCTGTCCTGTAGGAAGCCTCACGTACACACACACAGATACAGGGGGAAGGACGTGTGGGCTAGCTTTATTTGTAATCGTTGGAAACAACCCACATGTCCTTCAGTAAGGACAAAATATCACTTTGATTTACCCATGCTCTGAAGTACTGTGAACTGGACAAAAAATATATATAAGGTAGACCTCAATGTACTGACAGATAAAAATATCTCTACTATATAACAGAGGGGAAAAAATAAGCAAATTGCAGAAAAATGACCCGAAAAAGCCTGAAAGGATACAGACCAAACTGTGAGGGTAGAATTTTTAAAAAAGATATATCTGTAGCCCTGGCTGGTGTGGCTCAGTGGATTGAGTGCCGGCCAGCGAACCAAAGGGTCGCTGGTTCGATTCCCAGTCAGGGCACATGCCTGGGCTGTAGGCCGGGTCCCTAGTGCAGGGTGGGAGAGAGGTAACCACACTGATGTTTCTCTCCTCTTTCTCCTTCCCTTCTCCTCTCTCTAAAAATAAAGAAATACAATCTTAAAAAAAATAAAAAATATATCTGTATTATTTGAACTTTTTAAACAAAAATAGAGAGAAAGGACCACCAGAAAAAATGTGAGACACGCGTGGGCTTGAGCCATGGCTCCACCGCTAACAACCACGGCGGCATTAAGCTCGCAGAATCCCAGGCCCCGCTTCTCACGGGGCCGTTGGAGGACCAAGAAAGTGTTTGCTAGCCTTTCTTTATCAAGGCCCTGCCGTTGCCTAAGAAATGGCATCGATCACTGTGAACACGATTTGACTTTTTTCAGAAACGATGTTCTCCGTTTTATGAATTACTGTGCCTATGACAATCTTTTTTTTTTTTTTAAATTTGGGGGTTTTTTTTAGAGAGGGGAAAGGAAGGGAAAAGAGAGAGGGAAGCATCAATATGTGGTTACTTCTCGTGCAACCCTCACAGGGGACCTGGCCCAGGCATGTGCCCTGACTGGGAATGGAACTGGCCACCCTTTGCTGCACAGGCCGGCACTCAATCCACTGAGCCACATCAGCCAGGGCCCTATGACAGTCTCTTTACAAAATGTGAAAGTAAATCTCTTGGCCATTTCTATTGTAGATATTCGAGATTGTCATTTTCTCTTTTTTTGGAAGTTACTAATTTTTTATTTGGGCAAAATATATTGCCTTTTCTTAATGTCTTCTGGATTTGATTAAGATTTGTTACGTTCGTTTAAGAAATATTTATTAAGTACCTAATTTGTGCCAGGTATTGCCCTGGATATGGGGAATCCAAACACATGTGTAAGAGACAGACTGTCCCTGCCCTCATGGGGCTTACAGTCCAGGTGCAGAACCAGACTTAAAGTCCATCTCTAGTGCATGAATATTAAAAAAAAGATACACCTATATTTTCTGCTAGTAACTAACTCTCATAGTCTCGTTCCATCTGATTCTGTGCCTTTCTCTGTTGGTCCTCTGCCTGCAGGTGTCCTGGTAAAGGTGGTGGAAGTGTACTTCTGTGAGCGCTGTGAGCAGAGCTTCACAGAGCCCGCTCTGCTGGCCCTGCACCAGTGCGCTGAGACCCTTGCACAGCCCATGCAGGGCCTCTCTAGTCCCCCATGCTCTGTAGAGCTACCCCTCAGCAGCCTCACTCTCCCTGGCCCTCTGCAGGGCCACAGCCCCCCCGAGAGGCCCCTGCCATGCCCTGTGTGTAGACAGGAGTTTGCCCAACCCCAGGCCCTGAAGAGCCACTTCAAGATTCACCGGGGGCCCCCCAACACCTTCTCCTGCCCAGAGCCTGGCTGTGTGTTCTCTGCTGAAGATCGTAAGGGTCTGCAGCACCACCTGAGGCAGACCCACAGAGTGGTTCCTGTGCCCTGTTGTTTCCGGGGCTGCCCCCTGCTCTTCGGGAGCCAGCAGGGCATGGAGCTGCACCAACGGGCCCATTACCCTTTCCACTGCAACCGTTGCAGCTTCGTGGGCTCGAACGTCAAACTCTTCCGGCAGCATCAGCGCAGCCATGTGGCCGGGACACAGGGAGAGCTGTTGACTGTTCAGGATCTTACATCCCAGGAGCTGCTGCCAGGTAGGAGGCCAGGGGCCCACCAGTATGCCACCTGGAAAGGCAGTTGTATCTAGTGCCGTAGGGGAATGCCTGAATACAGGACAACACAGAGTCGTGGCTCCGGAGGACAGAACTACTGACTAACATGGGAAAGCATCCAGAAAGCTTGGACCAGTCAGAGTATATGGGATACAGAAAGTCTTTGTGACATTGAGTGAAATTTGGCTTCAGCTACATTGTGGCCTTGAAGTCACTTGACCACTCATTCTGTTTTGATCCATTTTAGAATTTCTGAGGGCAAAACCTAAACTGCCCATAGCCACAGGTATAATGCCTTTTGACTCCCTTTTAGAGTAAGTGGAATTGCATAGGAGAAGCTGGGGTTATTTTTAAAAAGAAACCTTCAAGGAGGATGGAGCTTCACTGATTCTTACTCCTCTTGGTCTCAAAAAAGGGCATGGGTTGAGTACAGGAGAAGGAGGAAACAGAGCAACCAGACCAGGAGAAGCCAGTGTTCTGATGAGGGAATCCAGCCTGCTAAGACTCATCTGTGCCCTGCTCCCAAAGAGAAGATCCTTTTTGTCCTGGGAAGTAGTCATAGGTCTTTGCCTTAGCAAGGCAGCTGCTCCTATTGAGGAATAGAAGGGATAGATTTGAGGGAATAGGGTGCGACCCTGAATCACTGAATTGGGTTTCTCAGCAGGACAGTTTAGAGTTCAGGCTATGTTCACCTGCACTGAGCTGGCAGCCATTAGACTTGGGGGCCTGAGCCAGGGACATGCAGTCCACCCATTCTCCATGTCTCAGTCCTTACCCCCAGCTCCAGTGACCTCAGAGCTCTTACAGCCCAGGAGCTCTGGATGGAATGGGTCTGAGGATGGTGTTATCTGAGGTGTGATTTACTTTAGGCTGGAGCATTGCTGATAGCTTCATTCCTGGTCTTCTATCAGAGCCTAAGACTCCTTTATGCTAAATGGGGAGGGGGTGGTTCTGTCAGCCAGCAAGAGGAGAAGTAGAAGCAATTGATGCTGTCATTGTTCCCTGTAGACTTCATCAAGTTGTATGTGTCTCCAGCTCCCAACCTGCCCCCAGGAGAGGGACAGCTTTCAGAGGAAGCAGGTACACCGTTGCCCAGGCAGGAATCAGCTGAAGAGGAGGAAGCGGAAGAGAGTGGCACCCTGAAGGACTCCCAGAAAGCCCTGGAGAAAAGCCAAGGGACTCAGCAGTTGGAAGGTAATGATATGACTAGACTTGAACTCAGTGGTGAGGAAGAATAGATTGTGGAGAGCCTGGCATTGAGGTTCTAAGGTTTGGCTTTTTTGAGCTTTGTTCAGATCCTTTCATTCTTTTTTTTTTGAACATTCTATATTTTCTGAAAGATTTTATTTATTTACTTTTAGAGAAGGGGGAAGGGAAGGAGAAAGAGAGGGAGAGAAACATCAGTGAGTGGTTGCCTCTCGCAACCCCCTACTGGGGACCTGGCCCGCAACCCAGGCATGTGCCCTGACTGGGAAATGAACCAGCAACCCTCTGCTTCACAGGCCAGCGCTCAATCCACTGAGCCACACCAGCCAGCGCAGACCCTTTCATTCTTCAGAGTCCACTTTGACATGTCTAGTGGGAAAATGGTAAATAGGTAAAAACTCTAGTAACACAGGGTGGTAGGGATAAATAGTGTGTGCTCTCCAGGGCTGGTTTTCCTCAGGCAGAAAGCACTTTTGCAGGGAAGGAACAGGCAATATCCATAGTATAGACATGCCAGAGACTATTGATGATCAATAGCCTGTCTCATCTGGCATGAGCCCCTAAGATTGTTTTCCCTAAACTCTTGCTTCCCAGCTTGCAGCTCAGTAGAACAACAGTGAAGCCCATTGCACCGGGCGCATGTTTGTTGTCAGCGTAGAGGAAAGACAGGATTGTGTTTACTGCCAGCTCCCCGTGACCCAGAGCTCAGGAGCCCGTGTTTGGAAGTTGGAGTACTTCACCTTCTTCTCTGCTCATTCCCTGTGGGGTTCTCCTCCTTCCAGCCAGCCCTGCTGACCCTTCCACTTGTCCCCATGAACGTGGTCAGGAAGAACAAGGAAGCTCCATCCAGATTGTTCCTTTGAGTGCTCTAAACAGAGGCTTGGGAATAGTGAGCGGGTGGCTAGGTAAAATATTTCAGATAGGTCTGAGGAAGTTCCTGTGATTTTGTTTCTCTAGGTACTTGCATTTCTTGTCTCTTCTTCGAGACTACAATATTTGAGGTGCTATTGTTTGGTTTCCTGGAAAGAACAGGGAAGACCACACGCTGTTTGTGTCTGGGCAAATTGTGGCGCCTCCATGATCTGGCCAGCCCCTGACCTGTCAAAGAATTGCACTTTCAACCGTCTCTGCCTCTCCGTCTCACAGGGGATGTGGCTCCTGGTACCGAGTCCCTCTTCAAGACCCATATGTGTCCAGAATGCAAGCGCTGCTTTAAGAAGCGGACCCATCTGGTGGAGCACCTACATCTCCACTTCCCAGACCCCAGCCTCCAGTGCCCCAACTGCCAGAAGTTCTTCACCAGTAAGAGCAAGCTCAAGACCCATCAGCTTCGGGAGCAGGGCAAGAAGGCCCACAGCTGCCCACTGTGCAACTACAGTGCAGTGGAGAGGAACGCGCTCAACCGCCACATGGCCAGCATGCACGAGGACATTTCCAACTTCTACTCAGACACCTACGCCTGTCCTGTCTGCCAGGAGGAGTTCCGCCTCAGCCAGGCCCTTAAGGAGCACCTCAAGAGCCACACAGCGGCAGCAGCCACAGAGCCGTTGCCCCTTGGCTGCTTCCAGGAGGGCTGCAACTATGCAGCACCTGACCGCAAAGCCTTCATGAAGCACCTGAAGGAGACCCATGGGGTGCGGGCTGTGGAGTGCCGCCATCACTCCTGTCCCATGCTCTTCGCCACAGCCGAAGCCATGGAGGCCCACCACAAGAGCCACTATGCCTTCCACTGCCCCCACTGCGACTTCGCCTGCTCCAACAAGCACGTGTTCCGCAAACACAAGAAGCAGGGCCACCCTGGCAGCGAGGAGCTGCGCTGCACCTTCTGTCCCTTCGCCACCTTCAACCCGGTGGCCTACCAGGACCATGTGGGCAAGATGCATGCTCATGAGAAGATCCACCAGTGCCCCGAGTGCAACTTTGCCACAGCCCACAAGAGAGTGCTCATCCGCCACATGCTACTGCATACAGGTAAGGTGGCTTCCTTCCTCACAGAAATGTCATGGTGGTAGTGATGACAATGGCAGAAGTACACATGAAAGGCTTTGCCCTCATTGTCTCATGTGACCTGGTATTCCAGGGGAAAATCTGGGATTTGGAATTTATTAGCCTTAAGCTGAGTGTTACTCACCTAGAGAGGTGGCCAGGCTAGAATCTGAATCCAAGCAGTCTAATCTGGAGCCTGCGCTGTGACCCCTTAAGGCCCTGTCCAGTGGTGTCCACCCCTCGTCAGCACTGGGTGGGTCAGCACCCAGCCTCTTAAAGAGAAGAGCACCGATCAGGAAGATTCCTCCCTTTGCAATGCAGGTTCTGGGATGTGCTGTGAGGAACGGGGCGAGGGGGCCCTGAGCCACCATACGCGTTACAGCTCTGGCAGCCGTGACACTGAAACATGAGTCCTTTGGTGACGTGGAGTTGCAGCCTTTTAATTGGTTAGGAGCATTCCTGATACTTGGAGTGACAACCAGTCAGGCTTCCCGGTACAGCATCATCCCGCTTGTGATCTCAGTGTAAGCACAGTGCATCGATAAGACATTTAAACATCTAAGTTAAAGACTCTTTAGTTTACGAGGGCAGTTTTTAGGCAGCTTGGGACAAAGCCATTGTTCCCATTGCTTTAGTCACAAACTCATTTTTATGAGGTCTTTTCTAAAACCTTACATCTCTATAGTGTTTTATAGTGTACTGAGGTCTTTTATATATATTATCTTATTTAACCCATAACCACCTTATAAGGAAGGCAGGTAAAGATGAGAAACTGAAAATTTAAATGGCCTGTTTCAGAATCACACCGCTAGTCACAGGACCAGAGTCAGAACACCATGGCCCTTCATGGTAGGGAAAGGGCCTGAGAGAGCGGGCAGGAGTAATAGGGAAGGGTCCTGAAGGAGCACGGCACCAGCTCCTTAGTGCCAGGTCTTGACTGACTCCAGGGACAGCTTGCCCTTGAGTTCTCGCTGGTCACTACTGAGAACTATAGGACATCTCATTTAATCTTCCTGTCAATTATGCAAGGTCAGCATTTTAGTTACCCTTTTCTTGGAGACAGGGAACCTGAGACTTAGAGGGGTTAAATGACCTACCCAAGGCCAGTGGCAGTAAGCTGGGATTCGAGCCACCTCTTAATAGCTCTATGCTTTCTTTGCCTCAGCTGGTTCCTCTGCAAAGTGGGATAATCCGAGCACCTGCCTCCGAGGGCTATTGTAAGGATTCAGTGAGAGGAGGCATTTTTATAAGTGCTCAGAAAGGTATCTGGCACAGAGTGAGCACTCTGTACATGTTGGCTATTAATATCTTTATTATTGTGTTGGACTCCGAGTCAGAGTTCTTAACCACTGTGTGTATTGCCTAATTTATTCTTCTCTGCCATAAAACTGGAAGGAATTGGGCTAAGGGGAGCAGTTGGCTGTTAGTGCCAACAATTTGAGAAGTCAGGAGCAGACTTTAAAGCTAGTTTTGAAAAGCTGTCTCCACTTCTTTCCCTCCCCGTCGGTGTTGGAGCAGAGTGGTGTTGACTGAGAGGGCCTTGACTCTTACAGTCAGCAGGTGAGGCTTTGGCTGCTGCCTGGTGTCAGCACAGACCTGCTGGGGAAATACGCTGGTGTCTACTTACTTGATCTGTGTGTGATCTGGGTTTTCTCCCTTCTCATCCCCACTCCCACCCCGACATAAGGTGAGAAACCTCACAAGTGTGAGCTGTGCGACTTCACGTGCCGAGATGTGAGCTACCTGTCCAAGCACATGCTGACCCACTCCAACACCAAGGACTACATGTGCACCGAGTGCGGCTACGTCACCAAGTGGAAGCACTACCTCAGTGTGCACATGCGAAAACACTTGGGGGACCTCAGGTATGCGCGCACACGTGCCTCCACCCCATCCCAAGAGTGCTGTGCCGACATATAGGCCTCCTTCTGAATTGTGTTGTGGCTCCAGTGCTCTTCTGGGACCGGGGAGACTTCAGTAATGCCACATTGCCTACAGCTGGCCTCTGCCTGCGGCCCAGTCTGTGGGTGAGAGACCCCTGGGCCCAGAGAAGGCCTGAACCCAGAGTGTAGGCCTGGACACTAAGGTGTCGCTTGGGCTCTCAGAGCCCAGTCTTGGGAAAGTAGATAGATTGCACTGTGGCCCCAACCCTGACCACTTCTAAATTCAGGCATCCTGCCCTGTGACCTCTGGGCACAGATGGCTAGAGGTTTCTCCTTGGTTCTCATACCTCCATGGGAGAATGGGAACCAGGCACAGAAACCTGCTCTGTGGAGCGGTGGGCGTGTCAGCTTCTTAGAAATCCACAGTGAGTTGCTGATTCACACCTTCTCTTTAGGGAACAATATAGAATAGGGGCTAGAACATAAGCCCTGAAACTAGACTATCTCTGCCCTGCACTTTGTAATTTCAGACAAGTTATTAACTTCTATGCCTTAGTCTCTTCGCTTGTAAAATGGGTATCTATCTCATAGGGTGGTGGGAAGGAACATTGAATTAGCTGGTGTATGTACAACACTGAGCATAGAGCCTGACCTATAGTGAGTAGAGGCTGTTAGTTGTCATGATTGATTTGTAGTTGTGATTTTGCTGACCCCGCCGCCCTCGTCCCTCCTCACCAGATACCAGTGCAGTCAGTGCTCCTATCGCTGCCACCGGGCTGATCAGCTGAGTAGCCACAAGCTGAGACACCAGGGCAAGTCCCTGATGTGTGAAGTGTGTGCCTTTGCCTGCAAGCGCAAGTATGAGCTGCAGAAGCACATGGCTTCCCAGCACCACCCTGGCAAGCCAGCCCCACTCTACCCCTGTCGCTATTGCAGCTACCAGAGCCGCCACAAGCAGGCCCTGCTGAGCCACGAGAACTGCAAACACACCCGCCTCCGTGAGTTCCGCTGTGCCCTCTGTGACTACCGCACCTTCAGCAACACCACCCTCTTCTTCCACAAGCGCAAGGCCCATGGCTACGTGCCCGGGGACCAGGTCTGGCAGCTCCACTATGCCAGCCAGGAGCCAGAGGAGGCCAGGCAGTGCCCAACACCCCCACCAGACTCAGAGTCCTCAGATCAGCTGTCTGCCCAGCCTGTGGGGCAGGACCACGATACTGAGACTGTGGTGGACCCCAGCTTGGACCAGACTCTGCCAGAGGCCAGTGAGGACAGTCCCGGGAGACAGGATGGCAGTGAAGTTCCCCAAGGAGATGACCTGGTCAGCAGCCCCAGTCCAGCGGAGGTAGATGAGGGCAGCTGCACACTGCACCTAGAGGCCCTGGGAGTAGAGCTGGGACCTGTGACCGAGCCACCACTTGAAATCGCTGAAACAGCCCCTGTAGAATTCAGGCCCCTGGATCCCTCGGGGCCCCTGAGATTGGAAGGACCAGAGGGAACTTTGACAGAGCTGTCGACTTTTGAAGGTGCTGGGACTTCCGGCTTGGGTGCTGAAGAAGAGCCCATTCTGGAGAAGCCGGTACCTGAGCCCCCCAGAAACCCTCCTTCCTCAGAGGAACCCCCTAACAGCTGGGTGGAAACCTTTAAGGCAACTCCACCCCCTGAAACAGCACTTCTGCCCCAGTTGCCCGAGTCAGAATCACTACTCAAGGCCCTAAGGAGACAGGACAAAGAACAGGCAGAAGCGTTGGTACTGGAGGGGCGGGTTCAGATGGTAGTGATACAGGGAGAGGGACAGGCCTTCCGCTGCCCACACTGCCCTTTTATCACCCGCCGGGAGAAGACCCTGAGTCTGCACTCCAGGACAGGATGCCATGGCCGCCGAGAGCCCCTGCTGTGCCCTGATTGTGGGGCTCGTTTCAAGCAGCAGCGTGGTCTTAGTACCCACCTGCTAAAGAAGTGCCCTGTTTTGCTCAAAAAGAACAGGAGCTTGCCCAGGCGAGATTTACCCATCCCTCTGCATCCTCTGCCCCCTGGCAGCCAGGCCTCAGAGGCTGCAGAAGGTGGGAAGCCGGCACCTGCACCATTGGAAGTAGAGGTAGTGGTCTCAAAAGATGCTCCTTCTGAGCTTTCTAGGGAACCAAAAGAAAGAGAGGAGCCTCTGGCCACACTGTCCAGCTCCACAGTACTTCCTGCAGGAAACTCCTCATCCCCAGAGGCCCCTGAGAAGTTCCACTTTGAACAGGGCAAGTTTCACTGCAACTCATGCATGTTCCTTTGTTCTCGGCTCTCCTCCATTACCTCTCACGTGGCTGAAGGCTGCCGGGGGGTACGTAGTGGGACAGGAAAGCGAAGTGCCTCCCAGACCCAGCCTGTTGTGTCTCCGCTGAGCAATGGGGACTTGATTCCCCTAAACAGTGGGAATACACAGTGCAGCCCTGGTGATGAGGACACAGCTGTGGTTCCAAAGCAGAAAGGGGCTCGCTTCTCCTGCCCTACATGCCCCTTTAGCTGCCAGCAGGAGCGGGCGCTGAGGACTCACCAGGCCCGGGGCTGCCCCCTTCAGCAGTCTGGAGAGTTGCGCTGTGACCTCTGCTCATTCATCGCTCCTGCTGCCGCTGCCCTGAAGCTCCACCAGAAGCGGAAGCACTCCACTGCGGCTCCAGCCCGAGGCCCGAGGCCCCCTCTTCAGTGTGGGGACTGTGGCTTCATCTGTAAACAGAGCAGGTGCCTACAGCAGCACCAGCGGCTCAAGCACGAGGGTGTGAAGCCACATCAGTGCCCTTTCTGTGACTTTTCTACCACTCGACGATACCGTTTGGAGGCTCACCAGTCCCGGCACACAGGTGTTGGCCGCATCCCTTGCAGTTCCTGTTCCCAGACATTTGGTACTAACTCAAAACTGCGCTTACACCAGCTGAGGGTACATGACAAAACACCCACCCACTTCTGTCCACTCTGTGACTATAGTGGCTACCTTCGCCATGACATCACTCGCCATGTCAACAGCTGCCACCAGGGCACCCCAGCCTTTGCCTGTCCCCAGTGTGAAGCCCAGTTCAGCTCCGAGACAGCACTCAAGCAGCATGCTCTGCGCCGGCATCCTGAGCCTACACCCCCAGCCCCCGGCTCTCCTGCGGAGGCCACTGAGGGCCCCCTGCACTGCTCCCGCTGTGGGTTCTTATGCCCCAGCCCTGCTGACCTGCGAGGACACACCTGTAAGCAGCACCCACGGCTCGAGTGTGGGGCCTGCCAGCAGGCCTTCCCTAGCCGGCCAGCACTGGACGAGCACCGGAGGCAGCAGCATTTCAGCCACCGCTGTGAGCTCTGTGACTTTGCTGCCCGGGAGCGGGTGGGCCTGGTGAAGCACTACTTGGAACAGCATGAGGAGACTTCAGCAGTGGCCTCAGATGGGGATGCTGGCCAGCCCCCCCTGAGCTGCCCCTTTTGTGACTTCACGTGCCGCCATCAGCTGGTGCTAGATCACCATGTGAAAGGACATGGAGGCACCCGGCTCTACAAGTGTACTGACTGTGCCTACAGCACCAAGAACCGGCAGAAGATCACCTGGCACAGCCGCATTCACACCGGGGAAAAGCCCTACCGCTGTCACCTCTGTTCCTATGCCTGCGCTGACCCCTCTCGCCTCAAGGTGAGGTCCAGGACCATGGGGGCTGGGAGTGCTGGCTCTGGGGTTAAACTGCCTGGGGTCTCTGATCCTCTCACATAATACCAGTTTTGTGACCTTTGTCAAGTTCCTTCGTTTCTCCAAGCCTCAGATTCCTCATCTGTGAAAATGGGCTAATACCTCATAGGGTTGTTGTAAAGATCAAATTTCATAACACATGCTAGTCATGTGTTATGGACGTGTAATAGATTAGGAATAACCTAGATAATGATGACAGCTAACGTTTATTGAGCACTTGTGTGCTGGGCACTGTAATTTTAATCCTTTCAAAAATACGAGATATAGTTACTTTTACTGTTTCTCATTTTACAGATTATTAAGCTAAGAATTAGGGGTTAGGTAAGCCAAACACACAGGTAATGACAGGGTGGATGTGAGACAGTCGGGGCAGACCTAGGAGTGGGCCCAGTGGGTTAGGTTGGTGTCAAAGTGGCCAGACTGAGGAACCTGACTGGTAACCGTGGTATGGACAGGATGGGAGCGGGAGCAGGGTTATCTGCCAGCAGTCTCTCCGCTGGCTCCCCCTAGTTCCTCAGCCAGTGAGTAGCCAGGAGCACCCACTTTGCGGGCACATGCTTTGTCTCTCCTCCAGTACCATATGCGGATCCATAAGGAAGAACGGAAGTATCTGTGCCCTGACTGCGGTTACAAGTGCAAGTGGGTCAACCAGCTCAAGTACCACATGACCAAGCACACAGGCGAGTCTTTGATTCCTGAGGTGCTGTATGTCCTCACTCAGATTCAGGGTAGTGGGTGGGCTGAATGGTTTACTTTCCAAAGGCTCCCCAGGTGATTGTGGCACCAGGTCACTCACCTCACTGAGAACCCCCCAACTCAGTGCCTAAGGGCAGGTCTCTCTGGTTCCTACAGACCTGGTGGAACTCTCCTGAGTGAAGAGGAGGGAGGGGTAGGGTTCACCTGTTTTTAACTTATCCTTTGTTTCTCCTGGTTGTGGAGCCCATGAACTACAGGTTCTCAGAAAAGGGTTAATGATGATGATGTGCCTGTGATTGCTACATATGACCTCCTCACGTAAAGGAATTGAGCAGCGGCATTCCAAGGCCATCTGTTCTATGAATGCCGGTATCCATTGCTGTCAGGTGGCTATTTAGCGGTCCAGTTAGTTATCAGCCCTTATTGAGCATCTGTTGTATACAAGGGGCTGTGTCGGGAGAAGGGCACAGAAATGTCAGACAAGCCTGGAACATTCCAAAGATACAATATTAGCTTGCTGCTCTTGTCCTTTACGTCCCAGGATCACAGTGACTCTTGTTGTCTACCAAAACCTGTACCACACCCTCCAGTGGTGACTTGTTCCCTGTCTTTGCCATGTCCTACAGGACTGAAGCCATACCAGTGTCCCGAGTGTGAGTACTGTACCAATCGGGCTGACGCACTGCGCGTGCACCAGGAGACCAGGCACCGGGAAGCACGGGCCTTCATGTGTGAGCAGTGCGGCAAGGCCTTCAAGACGCGCTTCCTGCTGCGCACCCACCTCCGCAAGCACAGCGAGGCCAAGCCCTACGTGTGCAACGTGTGCCACCGTGCTTTCCGCTGGGCTGCTGGCCTGCGCCATCACGCCCTCACCCACACCGACCGCCACCCCTTCTTCTGCCGCCTCTGTAGCTACAAGGCCAAACAGAAGTTTCAGGTGGTCAAGCATGTGCGCAGGCACCACCCTGAGCAGGCCGACCCAAACCAAGGCGTGGGCAAAGACCCCACCACCCCCACGGTACACCTGCATGACGTGCAGTTGGAGGAGCCCAGCCCTCCTGCCCCTTCTGCTCCACCGACTGGACCTGAAGGCTGAGACCCCACCCCACCTCCCAGACAAGAGGGTGTGGTCCAAGATGTCCAGAGCTAGCCTGAGAAGCTCAGAGCGTAAGGAAGGACTGGCTTTGGGGTGTCAGGGTGGCTGGAACCCTCCCGGGACTATGGCCGTAGGACTTGAATGTTGACGGCTATGTAAATGAGAGACATGGGCCACAAATTGATTTTGTGTAGATGCCCACTGTCCCTGACTCTAAGGTCTTCGTTTTACCAGTTCCATTTTCTCTTTCCTTCTTACTTTGTCGAATCCTATTTTCATTCCGCATCCTCAAAACAGTTGTACCTAACTGTGTGTGCTTTTGTTCCTAATGTTCTATAAAGCATGTTAAACAGAATGATTCCCAGCTTACAGACTCGTCCATGTTTCAGCATTTCCCGGCTGTCGTCTTGATCTGCCCTGCCCCCTCTTCAACCTCTGCCCCTTCTTTTTCTCTTTCCCGCTTCACTGAGTGATTGATTCTCAAACAGGCCCAAGTCTGCCTTCTCTCTGTTCTTGAGCCTGGCCCTTATTCTGCTCCCTATTTCCAAGCCATGTTGTCTACCTGTAGATGGAGGATTGCCAGCTACCAAGCTTCCTCGTGGAAGCAGCTTTAATTCAACAGCAGTGCTCAGTCGGGGTCAGCAGCTGCACTAGAGTTAACACAGAACAATGGTATGAAAGGCACGTGATCGCAGGCATGAAGGTAAATCTCCATTGCAGAACTCTTGAGTGCCTCACAGTGACTCATCTGAACTGGGACGCACTGGGAGTGTCAGAGAGGGTGCTATTAATAATTATGCTGGGACAGCAGACATAAACCAGGACCATTCCAGGCAAACTCTTCAGGAGGGCTGGCATCACATAACCGTTTATCTGCTCCTTTTGCCCTGATCCCTAACAACCATACTGTACCGTTCCTATGTAGCATATGTAGAGGATCCCTTTTGTTTTTCTACCTTTTCCCTACTCCACCTGTCTACCCAAATGTCCCCCAACCCTCATTCTTGCCCAACAATGATAGACCATACTCAAGCCAAATTGGGGAGAGCAGCTCTATTAATGCTGGTGGGGCTAGGAAGGAGCAGTGCAGTGTGGCCTCTTAAGGGCTGTGCAGTGTTCTCTTGAGAGCCATAATACAGTCTTGGGGGCAGGTCTCTGGCCCCAGCCTTTGCTTGGGGAGGCTTGAGGCTTGGTTTATCCTTTTCTTGACTCTGGGCTTTGAGGAACTTGAGGAGGGGATAATACCTCTTGGGTTTCTGTGTCCCAAACCCCTCTGGATTTGTAGTTGTGATCTGCCTTTGAGCCAGAGTTAATAAGAGAGATTAGTCCTAGGTCTGGGTTTGGGACTAAGCCTACAGCAAGAGGAAGGAAGGAACTCCAGTACAGAGTACACAAAGGGAAGATAAAAAAGTTTTGTAAAAATGAAGAAAGGGGAAAAACCAGGTCCTAAATTTGCTTGTTAGGAAGAG
Source organism: Macrotus californicus (assembly GCA_007922815.1). NCBI lineage: Eukaryota > Metazoa > Chordata > Mammalia > Chiroptera > Phyllostomidae > Macrotus > Macrotus californicus. The sequence goes on along the minus strand of VMDR010001540.1, from coordinate 54,081 downwards.
TGAGGGAATCTTGTGCCTAGGAATGTACAACCCAATGCTTGGTTTTCACCACCCCTGCTTTCTGGAGTGTCCTTCCACGTTTTTCTTACCATCCAAAGCAAATGCACCCACCCTTCCCATGAAGTGCCCACCTTAGGATTCAACCTCCTTCAGCCCTTCCAGCATGCAGATGTGCACGAAGATGGAAGCTGGATGGAGGCTGGTGCCATCCTTGGAGAGCAGGTGTATGTGGCGGTAACCTGGAAAGGCAGAGGACGGCGTTAGGCTGGCAGCCAGAGTTAGGGGGTTTGGCCAGGGGTGAAAGGACAGACTCACCTTGTTGCATGCAGGTCCAAGGCAGGGTGTACTGACCGACAAAGTCATTTCGGGACTTCCAGTTGTAATCCATTACCACAAAACGCAGCAGGACCAGCTCAGGCACCAGCACCCGGAAGCATAGTGTTTGCCCCCAGTACGGATTAAAACCTAGGGTGGAAGGGGGTGAATGAGGTAGGGAGTGAAGGAACAGACTTTTTTCCCTAGACCCATGCTGGGTTACTTTCCCTGTGCGCTCACTTAATTTTCACAGCAATCAGGTGAGGAAACAGGCTAAGCTCAGGTCATTGGAGGTTATAATTGAGGGGCCAGGATTCAGACCCAAGATGTCCACACCCTGATTCTTTGTCCGGTTCCACACTGCCTCCCATGGAGGTGGAGGAGGAAGGACGGTGACATGGACTACACTGAACCAAGGCAGGAGGGTAGGGAAGTACCAGCCAATGCTCCTCCCACTTCCCCCCAGCACTGCCCAGCCTTACCGTTGTTCTCCACGTGGCTGGTCTCCTGGCGAGTTGTGTCTGGGCGAATGCCAAAGATCTCCACTCTTACCAGTGGATCCACAATGGACCCCTCTTTGGTTTTGTCCTCTTTGGGGAGTTGCTGGCCACTGATCACCTGCAACAGTTCCTGCTCAGCCCAGCCCCACTACAGCTCTCACACCCCAGAAAAAGGGAAAGAGAAGGGAAGGGGGAAATGCCAGACCTCACTCTCTAGCTTTGGGTTTGCAAAGCCAGTCCTCCATGGGTAATAGATTTTTTTTTCTAGTAATCTATGTGCAATTTTAAATGCATTCAAGTAGAAGTTTAACAAGGTATGAAAGGCATGCTGATGACAGCATCCCCTTCTGTAGCTTTTACTATGCACCAGGCATTGTTGTAAGCACTTCATTTCAACTCGTCACAACAACCCTGTGAGGTAGGTAGTAGCATTACCCCCATTTTGCAAGTGAGGACACTAAAGTTAAAGGACTTGCCCAACATTTCACAGCTAGTGAAGGGGTTTGGATGTAGGCAGTAGGCTCCAAAGTCCATGCCGTTAACAATCAGGCTATCTTGCCTCTCCCAAGGAACTTGGCAGGCCTAGCCACCTCTTCCCCCTGCATCTATCCCCCAAATTCCGTTTCTTCCCAACAGTTCTGCTTTCCATTATACCTGGATTATGAGGGTCTGGGCTTTGAAAGGGCTGATAGGCCTCTCGGGGTGGAAGGAACTCTGGATATCACGTAGAAACTCAGGCTTCAGCACGTAGCCACAGCCACCATTCTGGCGGAAGAGCCCATCATAGATGTCCATCTCAAGCCCCGCAGTCTGCACATTCATAGCCACTGGGAGCCCCAGAAGGAGAGAGGGGGAGGATTTACCTTGGAGCAATCCAGCCTCTCTTTCAGGGAGTTAAAAAGACATATTGGGTATACAAGGGCCCACTGGGAATACCTCCATAGGTATTTCTCAGCCTAGCACTCTTGGAGCATTCCCTAGCCCTACTGTCACCCAGGAACTTAATGCCCACTTGTTGCTCTTCCACTTTATCTTCCCTGTCCTTACTGCCCCCTCACCCATCTGGCAGCCTGCATTCCAGAATTCCTGGGGGTTGTAGTTGGATGAATCTGTCCTCAGACCACTGGGATACACACGGCTTAACTGCCAGGTGTTATGCTGCACAAACTCATTGCCTGTAAAGAGGGCATAGGTAGAGAGATGAAAATGGGGTGGGTGCTCCCCCTTCCCTGGTCCCAAGGTCCCTGCCACCAACTTCACTCCCCTCCCCAGCATCTCCCCTACTCCTCCCCAGAGCTTTGAGCCCTGTAACTCCTGCTCCCACACCTGCTCTGAGGAGTGCCTTAGCTCCCTGATCCCTCCTTTGCTCCCTTGGATTCTTGCCCCTCAGACCTGACCCTACCAATCCCATTTCTTCTCTGTCCCTCCCTTTTGATCCTGACCAGCCTCCTTGATGAGGCTCTTGGCCTTGGTTTCGGAGAAAGATGACAACTCATAGAAGCGGTAGTGCTCCCTCGAATGAGCGAAGCTGCGGAATGGGACAGTCTTTGTGTAGATGACCAGAGCAGAGAGGGATGGACACAACATGGGCTTGGATTTCTGGAAAAGGAGAAAGAGAGGAAGATGGAATTGAACCATGAGCACTCTGAGAGGAAAAAAGCCAATGGCCAAGACCTGCACTTCCCCACTCAACCTAAGCCTCTGCCCCCTGCCTCCCCGCTGTATCCTCCCTCCTGCCTCACCTGCTTGAGACAGAGAGGGAACCCAGGCTTGGGAAGAGGAGCCTGGACCATAATCTGACAACAGAGAGACGAACAAAACAGCGGGCACATCACAACCTGGGGATGGGAATGGGAATAAAGACTGTCTACGAATACTGATGGGAATAGTTTCGGCCTCAGGACTTGAAGAGTCTGTTCTATATTACTTTCTGGATAACATGTTTTAAATTTATTATCATTTTTAAACAGAGAGGTATCATCCTCCCTGCCTTTCTTCTTTTAAAATAAGTTCATTATTTTTGGTTAAAATGCACTTGAACCTGGATAGGTATGTCAAGGTATGCAAATGGTCATGGAAGTCACATGTGGGAGGATGTGAGGGTCCCCAGGGTAATATTTTTAGACTTATCTCCTGAATTCCCATTTCTATCCCTGGCCATCGCAGCAGGTTAGACACCACAGCTCCAGAAAGAGCAGTGTAAGCTCAAAGTCAGCTGAGCCAAGCCAGTGTACATGAGAGACAAGTGCAGACATCAAACCAGGGTCCTCGTGGTCCCACAAATGGCACGCCTTCCCCACAGGGAGCTGAACCACTCAGCCATAACCTTGCCAGAGCCTTCACCCTCCCCACCTCTTCCTACTCCTCTTTGGCTATTTTTGGCCCCACCTCAGACTCACCTTCTCCAAGAAGCTTTCTCTAACTAAGCCTACTTTAGCAGTGACTCCAATAAGCTCTACTTACCCAATATAATGATGCAACACACACACACACACACACACACACACACACACACACACCCCAGTCATTTCCAAACTTGCCTTTAAGGAGCTGAGCAGTAGTACAAAGATTATCTCAGGAGTCACCTGGGAGACCCAGGATAGAGCCAAACGGGTACCTCGATTAGAATGACTGATTTTATCTATTTTATATACTGAGCTTCCAGAAAAGATTTAATTAAAAAGATTTCATGGCCCAAAGAAGCTGGAAAACCACTGCATCCATTCTTATGCCTCTTTCATTGGGGGCAAGGGGCATTTTGCTCCTTGGCCTTCTACCTTGCCTGGCTCGAGTCTCTTCACACGTGGGCTCTCAGCTTGTGATAAAGTCTGACCGGATGCCAGAGCCAAAACCTACCTTCTCCTTTTTGTCTTTACTGTGAAGGTTCAGCTCCTGGGTCTCAGGCTCAAACTGGAACTCTAGCTCCAGCTCAGCCTCCTGCTCCCCCTCTAGCTCAGTTTCTAGCACTTCCTCCTCTTCCTCTTTTTCAAGATCCTCCTCAAGCGTCTGTAACTTCTTCCCCTTCACCAGGATCTTCTTCCGAAGCTCCTAGGAGACAAAAATGAAGTGGCCTGGCTACCTGTCTTCTCGAGGATCCTCATGGGGATCGTGAAGATCCTATTGCTCTCATGGGGCCACCTCAAAGGCAACAGAAGTGAGTGGTCAGAAGTTCCCACAGGAAGCCTGCTGTATACATATAGTAGGGATTTTGTATTGTTAAGCAAACCTGTAACATCTCTATCCATATGGAAAAAATAAATGGGTATCCCTACCTCACCTTTGACACATGAAGATTCCTCATAGATTAAAGATTTACATGTAAATATAAAGAATATTAGAAGAAAATTGCCCTGGCCGAGTGGCTCAGTTGGCTGGAGCATCGTCCCATGCACAGAAAGGTTGAGGGGTCCATGCTCCAGCAGGGCATACACACAGGTTGCGGGGTTGATCCTGGTCCGGGGCCTGCAGGGAAGGCAACTGATTGATGTCTCTCTCTCTCCCCCCCCTCCACTCTCTCTCTCTGAAATCAATCAATATATGTCTCCTTGGGTGAGGATTTTTTTTAAAAAGGATATTAGAAAAAAATAGCTCTTTTTCTACCTTTGTGAGCCCTAGCACACTAGCATGGATAGGGGTTTTCAGATGGGCAGTCATTCTCTTTTACGGGTGAGAAAACGAAGAGACCAGCCACTTGTTGGAGAGGGAAGCATTAGTGGCAGACCCATGTCTTCACTCCACATCTCTCACTCACTTCACTCAAAGATCTATTTGGTGTCAGCTTAAACAAAAGACATCAGGAAGTAGGAATTGATTGCTGTCCAATTACTGTGAATGTTCCTGAGAAGTCTTAAAGCCCCTGAGACTTTGGAGGTGATATTCCAACCAGGACCGCCCTAAGACAATCAGTAGGGCTGAACAGCTGGAGAAGAAGTGAGGGGTATGAAAATCCATCCAGGAAGCCATTTCCACTCTGGAATAAGGTTGGCTGTTTCGTGCCCAATGGTGTCTCAGAAGTTCTTTTCCCAAAAAATTTTCCAGAGCATTTAGTATCTTTAACATTTAAAAAATTGTTATATATCAATAAAATTTTTAAGCCATCAAAGTGGTTATCAAGTCAAAAGAAGAAAACAGACCTTTCTTAACTTTGTTTTCATATTCACTATTATGAATCACCTCACTACTGGAGTTATTTGTGGTCCTTCTCTTACACTGTTGGTAGGAGTGCAATTTGGTATTTTTTCCAGAGGGCAACTTGGCAATAACAACCAACATGTCAACATGCAAACTCTTCAACCCAGCAATTTTGTCTCTAGGGATCCATCTCAACAAAAGAAAGAATAGATGGGCAAAGCTGTTCATAAAAGTGAAAAATTATAAACAACCTGAATATTTACCATTTACTGCTTACTTTATCATGTACTGGTTGGATAAATTATGGTCCATAACATTAAATGAATACTACTCAGCTGTTAAAAAGGAAAAAATGACGCATGAAAAGACATCCATGATATATATTATATGTGATATAAAGGGCTATAGAGGATGCTCCCATCACTTTTCAAGAGTTGATGTACAGTATTATATTATCATTCACTTTTTTAAAATGTGAATATATATACACATATATGTTTGTGTAAGCATTTAAAATCCATTGACAGCAGTTTGGGGCAAAGGTTGAGATTATGGTGGGGAGATTTCCCTTTCTATATTGTTGGTTTAGTCTACAACAATTATAAGATACTTCCATTGAAAAACTAAAAGTAAAGTAAATCATGATTTAAAATTTAGAGAACTATAAATAGAAGTCTGTGTTCAATTAGGTTTTTTGTAAGTTAAACTTCTCTCTGAGGATACAAAGGGCAAGATGGTCCATCTAAGGGTGAGAAGAAGAGAACAACATGGAAGAGCCAAAGTCGGGGGACATGGAAGCCACAGAAGAGCCTGGGCTGGGGAAGTGGATCCCTACCTCAGGCGAGGGCAGCTGAGTGGGCAGCAGCCCATCTAAGGTGGTACTCAGCAGCTGTTCCCCCAGGATCTCGGTCAGATGGTGTGCTATGATCTCCTGCTGCTCCCAGCTGCAGTGGTTCTCCAGGGACAAGATGACTGGATAGTCTGATGTCTGATGGGGAGGGAAGGAGATGCTAGAGCCAGAGTTCTAAAGCCTGGAACCTCCTTGCTTCTCAGGACCCACCTAGTTTACTCACTCAACTGAGGACCCTGATTGCTAAACTTTTCTGACCCCATTCCAGGCCTCAGAGAGGTCTTGCTGGGTCTGGAGCCCACTTCACATCTAAAAGTCACTCTCGGGGTCCCAAAACAGACAAGTGCCAGGTCCAACCCAGGTCCCTCTGAGACCTTTGAGTTCTCAAGCTCAGAGTGGGAAGCCCAGGCCATTGCCCTGGTTACATGTTCATTTCACACTCTCAGGCTTTCATCTCCAGGTTCCTATCACCCCACAGCCCTACCCACCACTGTGTCTGCTTCCCTACCCACCCTCTCTCAGATAGGGACAGAAGTTGTTAGAAGTAATAGTTACTAATCTCTAGCAATTACCTCTATGACAACTAATTACTAGTAACACAGGTAACACTTTATTTATAATAATCCCTTAATATTTGTCTGATGCTTCGCAGTTAAAATTGTTTTCCTATATTCCATTTGACGTAACCTCCCCTTGTCTCTTTACCCTCCCCAGAGCCAGCCATTCTTTCCTCAAGTCCTCTTGCTTCACCAGCATTTCCATCCTGGGCTCCTACCTGGAAGGCGTACTGTGCGATAGTGGCCACAACTTCTTTGAACAGGATACGAGAGGTCAGGGTGTGTCCATGGTAAACGACAGGCTCCCCACTAGGTCCATCCCATATATCCACCTCCACACAGCGGCACCCCCGCTTCAGGGCCCTGCAAGAATGCGAAGCCCCCAGGGACAGGAGGGGTCACTCTCTGATCTCCCCACCATGGATAGAACAGTGCTTACAGGCACTTACCTGTCAAGATCCCTTCAAGCTACATCTCCATGGATCATTCTCTGTCCACTGGCACATGGCTGAAGCTCACACTGATCTCTAACAACCCCCACCAACCCAGCTCACATCTTTCCTTGGCAAGCCATCCCATACTGCCTCATGACGCTTTCAGGGTTCTGGTTGTATTTCATTATACAACACCTGAGTTATTCAAACTCTCAGTACATTTATTTTCTATACTAGACTTCCTAGGGCAGAAACTATATGTTCCATTCATCTTTGTATCCCCTGAAGCTACTAGATCAGTAGCAATTCAAAGATATCTTGACTATTCAATCTAATTCAATGAGTTATCACAATGTGAGCAGGTACAATTTACTAGCTACTGATTCACAGATGATCTCACTGAATCCTCCCAACAACCCAGAGAATAGACACTGTCATCATCTGTATTCCACAAATGGGGAAAATGAGGTATAGAGGTTATATACTTGGCTCCAGACTACCACGCGAGGGAGCTAGGATTTGACCTCAAATGGTCTGACTCCAGAACTTATGTTTTTAACTCCTATGCTCTACTGCCTCCCATTTAACATTTAGTTTATGTATGTATTTAAAATAAATGTATCAGGACCTCTGAGTTCCAAGAGAGTTTCATAGCCTATGAAAGGGAGGGAAGCTCCATTTACCCGGAGGGTTTGACACCTTTCTCCCACAGTGCTCATTATCTCCTCTAGGTCTCTCGGGTATCCAGGGATCCTCAGCCCCCAAACCCACCCCCACCACCCCTTTTCCATTCCTCTTACCCACTGACAGTGCCCTCAACTTCCCACAGATGTTCCCTTCTCAGGAACGCCCCCCCTCCCCCCTCCTCCCCACTGCACCGTATATATCCCTCGACGCTGCTCTGGCCACAGATCTGGTCCCCCACCAGATAGGTGTTGTGAGAGGAGTTGATGTAGTAGTGGCTCAGGGGTTGAGTCATATCCTGGTATACGGGGCGGCAGGATGGGCTGAAGATGTCTCCATCCTTCGAGCAGAGGTAGCTGAGGAAGCCGTCCATGCTCAGCACATGCCGCAGCTTGCCTGAGGTGTGGAGTAGGGGGACACTGCAGTGAGAGAACTCTGAGTGGGAGCCCCCAGCACACCTACAGCCAGCCCACCCCACCCCTCACCAGGGTGCTGCCTGTCAGATGGTGTCTACTCCCAGTCTGCAGATCCCAAACTTGCCCTGTCTCAGTGTCTGTCACTTCAATCATCCCCAGTCTCAGAGTGTTAGAGCTACAAGGTGAATCATTACAATCATCCTAGTCTGGTGCTGTCCAATAGAACTTTCTACAATGATGAAGATGTTCTTCTATTCTCCACCGTCCAATGTGGTAGCCTCTAGACACATAAGGCTACTGAACACTTGAAATGTAGCTGTGTGACTGAGGAACTGAATATTAAATTTTGTTTTTAGTTCATTGAAATTTAGCAGTCACATGGAGCTCATGGCTACCATAACAGACACTGCAGTATTCAGTCCTAAGGGGTAATTTTATAGATAGGGAAACTGAGGCCTAGAGACAATCAAAGTCGAAGACTTGTTAACATGACCAAGGTACCTTTGTTTTATTCCCTGGCCTGTGTAGTTGCTGCCAACTATGATCTGAGGGTCTCTTCCTATTGTCAATTTCCATATGGAGTTTTGAGGAATGTTTGTCCAACACTGCTTTGGACTACCCTTTCTTCAAGGGTAGAGTCTTGTCACTCCTTCCATAGCCCTCATCCATTTTGGCACAGGCTTCATGTATTAATAACAATGACTGATAGTTATTGAGCATTTGCTCTACACCAAGGATGTTATATGTAGCACATCTTTTATGCTCTCACCAACATGATGAGGTAGATGTGAACAATCTGCCTTGAGAGGTTAGGTGATTTATCCTAGGTCACATAAGCAGCAAGTGTAGGGATTTGAACCCAGACAGCCAGGGGTCAGAGCCACACCCTACACCACTGAGCTGTGCAGTTTCACTGAGGGTCACATCGTCACAGGGGGGCTCCTTTGGGAGGCAAAACACTTAGACTCTCACACCCAGCTTCCTTGTTCTAGGTTTGACGGGGTCTGGAGATGGTGGAGAATGGCAGGAAATTTCATTCTTTACAATAAGTAATACATCAAATCACTAGGTTAAGTCAATAGTTGCCAGTTACTTTTATATACATTATTTCATTCGATCACAAATTATTTTACAAATGAGAAAACTAGTCTCAGATTAAGCAACTTGCCCAAGGTACTCAGTAAGAAGCAGAACGGGGACTTAAGCCCAGGTCTCTTGACTGATATTACCTGCAGTCGGAGTATAGTATTTGATAGTCCAGGGCAAGGGAAGGGTAGAACAAACGTAACTGGTATAGACTGGGTCCTGCACTGGGGATGGAAGACCCTGTTTTTAACCCTGTGACACTCCTCTTCTACGTAGTTTTCTGAAACAACTGCTTTCAGGGCCCTTTCTTCTCTGAGCACCTGTGTGAATCTGAATCACCAATCCCAGCACTTTCTGTTTGACCCTCAGGTCCATGAGCACATTGTCCTCGTCTGACCTACTGCTGTATCTCTGGTGCCGCGCTCAGGTCCTGGCACATTTAGGTACTCAATAAGCACGAGCTGAAGTAGTCAGTGAATGAAAGAATAAAAAGAAGTGGGAGATGAGCCCTGGCTGGTGTGGCTCAGTGGACTGAGCGCCAGCCTGTGGACTGTACATCAATGTTTCTCTCCCTCTCTTCCTCCCTCCCCCTCTCTAAAAATAAATAAAAATATTTTTTTAAAATATTGATTTAAAAAAGAGGTGGGAATTGAAACTTAGGAAACCGGGGTCACTTGTCCAGCTCTCACTCATCTCATCTCTAATCCTCATTCTCAAGAGAGGCACCAAGAATCAGGTGACCTGGGTTTGAATCCCAATTCCTCCTCTCATTAGCTGTTGGCTTTGAGAAAATCATTTAATCGTTCTAAACTTCAGTTTTCCTCTTTTGCACAAGTGACTTAATAGTAGAATCTACTTCAATTGATTATGGGAAGGAGTAGAAGAGAAAGGCACGTGGAAGTTTAAGTATCCTTTAGCAAAGGCCCAATCTTGATTTACAAGGTTGTAGTGAGGACTAAGTGAAATCGGGCACGTGAAGGTGGCTTGTAAATTATTTATTATTAATAATGTAAATTCCTCGCATTCTGAAGGGAATGGAGAGCAGGAAGATTTACAAGGTTTTAGTGAGGACTGAATGAAAAAAGGCATGGGAAAGCACCTTGTAAATTATTTATTATTAATAATGTAAATTCCTCGCATTCTGAAGGGAATGGAGAGCAGAAAAATGTCTACTAAAGGGGCAAGGAGAAAGGTTTGAGGGCACAGAGGGCATATTTCAGGGGTGTTTGTTAAAAGCTGAATGATTGGCCTCATCATCATCCCCCTAAGCCAGGGGATGACTAGCTTCTTAGGGCTTTCAGGGGCTTAAAGACTTCAAGAACCATCTGGTAAATTTGGGGAAAGGACAGAGAGCCAGCATTTAAAAAGACAGTAAACAGGCACCATGAAGGAAACTAGCAGAAAAGGAATCATATGCACTAGAAGAGAACAGGCCAAAGCAAGAGGACCGAGGATTATCTGTTTCCACTGAGGCCAAAGGCTGCTATCAGGAAGGACTTTCTGCAAGTGAAGGATGTACAACATGAACATGGAGGAGGAAAAGGGTCTTATGGAATGTTCTTCCTCCTGAGAGACCTAGTATCACAGAGGAGACTCCTGTCCTATCTAGGCAAGAAGTGGCAGCTCCCCTTCCAGAGGAGTGGTGAAGTGCAATGAAGGTGATTGGACAGGGGAGAAGGGTAGGGATGGAATCAGCCTTCTTTGAATTAGGCAGCAGGCTGCTGGTCTCTGGATATTTCCTGTCATGGTCCCTCTCCTTGCGCCCATGTCTGGTGCCTATCTGCTCTGGTCCTCTTACCACTATCTGAAGGCTCATAGCGGTCGATGAGTTCCAGAGCCAGGTCAGAAGCGCGGTCTCCTTCTTTCTGCTCCTCTCGGAGGAAATCCACAAATTCCAGCAGGGTCAGCTTCTGCCCATCAGCCGAAAAGTTTTCAAATAGTTCATGCACCTCAACACGCTTAGTCAATGCCTTATAGAACTCTATAAATTCTTCTCCTTCCAGAGTGTCAGACTGAGATGTGTCTGCTGCCTGCAGGAGGGGTTAGAGGAGAGTAGACAGATCCTTGAACAGCACATTTTATGGCCTTGACTTGTCTTGTAAGAATAGTCTTACTGACAGATGGATTCAAACATGCTTCCATAGAACACCTGATATTTAGTGTTCATAGAAGAAGCCACTTCGGTAAATAAAAAGCCAAATTTCAGCCACAGCATTTGCTGCTAGAGAAAATTTTCAACTAGAAACAGTTGAAATGCCCCAAAGGTCAAAACATTCCTCCTATTTATTCCAGATAGAGTTTTCCATTGTGCCAGGCACCTGTGGAATTCTGGCAATGGACAGAGCGGTCCTTGAGGTCCTTGAGTAATATATTGTTATTTGCCTTTTGTGAGGTTATGAATCACCTTTCCAACAAGACTGAATAGAAAGAACCATGGCCTACATACACTTCCCATCGAGCCTGGCATAGTGCTCGGGCATATAGCAGAGATTCAGTAAATGAGTGTTGTCGGGTAGGGGCAGAGTGCTTCTGGTCAAGTGAGGCTGTGGTTGTGGCTGGCTTCTGCCCATCCTTCCCCAGGAGACTCACCTGGAAGAGCTGAAAGGCGTATTCTGGTTCCATCTCCACATTCATCAGGTGTAGTAACCGCTGGACTTCTTGGAAACTCATCCGGCCATCCTGGTTCTTGTCTCCGCGCTGGAACCAGTCACTCAGCCATCCAGGTCTGAGTCAAGGCAAAAAAGCACTGTGTGTGTGTGCAGATGTGTGTGCATGTTCGTCCACTGACATCTTCCCTGTCTTTGCTGGCTGTCTATCATCTACATCAATTCATTTTCCACATTAGCTTCCAGAGTAATCTCCCCAGAGTACCTATCTATCTCATTCCCGCATGGCTCAGGTGCCTATGGGGACTTCTCTGTTGTCTGCAGAAAGCCCAGATACTTTAACATGGAATTTAAGGTCTCCTGCGCCCGCATGATCTGGCTCCAACCCAGTCTTCTCAACACATCTCTCTGTCCTTCCTGTACTTTAGCCAAACCCCCAACTCCCTGCTCTCTGATGTCCCAGATCTCCAGCTCTTCAGTTTCCTATCTTTGGGCCTTTACTTGTGCTGTTCCTTCAGGCAGGAGTGCCTTTCCCTCCCTCTATCTTCATATTCAAATTCTATCATGTTCAAGGCTCAGCTAAAATACTACTTCCTGCCCTGGCTGGTGTAGCTCAATGGATTGAGCGTGGGCTGCGAACCAGAGGGTCGCCAGTTCAATTCCCAGTCAGGGCACATGCCTGGGTTGCGGGCCATGTCCCCAGTGGCGGCCAGGTGGGAGGCAACCACACATTGATGTTTCTCTCCCTCTCTTTCCTCCCTCCCTTCCCCTCTGTCTAAAAATAAATAAAATCTTTAAATAAATAAATAAATAAAATACTACTTCCTCCCTAAAGCTTTCTGAGAAAACCCTCTCAGCTAGAATTAAATATGTCTCCTTCCTTTGAACACCCTCAAATAATCTAAGTATCATAACAGTTCCATGGTACTTACTTACACAACTCCATTCCCTCCATTGACAAAAACAATATCTGAGTCTCCTTAATATTTGTACCCCTAAAGCAGGGCATGGTGCCTGATACCTTCTGCTTAATAGATGGTGAATGAATGAATGAATGAATGAATGAACTGGCATAAGAGGGAAATACAGTCTAGGAAACTTGAAGTGGGTCAATACCACTAAGCCCTCTAAGGGGTGGCTTCCCACCCTTGTAGTAATTAATGCCACTGGGATCTTCTGTTCAGTTCTCAGGATCAGCACTATGTTCCTTGGCCTCTTGCTGTCCCTTTCCCCAGTCTTAGGGGTCTGATTCACAGCCATACTCTATCTGACCATGCCTTTGCCATCTCGAATCTTAATTCCTCCTTCACTATTCTCAGTCTCACATCAGCCTGAGCTACCCCTACATAGACCATCTGGACTCTTAGGCCTCCCTAACCCTGGCCCCCCTCCCACCTGTTCCTAGTGATGCAGCATCTGTTCCTTCAGTGACTCCTGGCCCCCACGCTAACTCCATTCTGCCGATACTGATCCAGCCGCTCCTGTTGGTCCATGCTGGTGACAAAGTCCACCAATAGCTGGAGCCCCTGCATCCAGATCTGGGCCTCCTCAACACTGTTGGCCACCAGGTCCAGGTTGGCACGGCGGCCATGGAAGACGACGGTGAAGCCCTGCTCCAGGGGGAACTCCTCTGCCAGGCTGCGCAACAGCTCAGACTCATGGCCCTTACGCACTGTCTCCACGTCAGAGATTGAGACTGCCAGAGAAGAGCAGGCGGGGGAACTGAGCAAGAGAGTTCACCAAATTGCAGGAGTTAAGAGTCCAAGGCTATTATGTGAGAGAAGGAACCCCAGCCTTCAAAGGCTGAAACCCCAAAAGCTTTAGTATAGGCAGATGCAAATCTCAGGCATTCAGGATTCTACATGAATCACTGCTGGGTTCTCAGGCAGTATGGCAAGGGGCCTGTGCTGGGAATGGCAAGACCTGGCTTCCAGCTGCCAGCTGGCAGTATGACACAGACAAAATAACTTAATCCTCAGTGTCCTCATTCTAAATAAGGGATGGTCCCTTCCATAGCCAGTGTACATGACGATCACAAAAGGACTGGCGAGGCTGACAAATGGAAGCACAGTTGCAGGATAGAAGCAGTTGCACCAAAGCATGAAATGCCCAATTTCAATTCTCCCATTCTGGATTTGGAGGGCTTCCTCTTTCCAGAGCAGAGGGAGACAGAGAAATTCTTCCACCCCTTTCCTCAGCTGGGGGCGGTGTGGATTGTGAGATTTGATTATGCCGCTAAAGCAGACTCTCTTAGGTGAGTCCTGCGATCAGAGTTGTAGACAGATCATAAAGTATTTAGCCAACAGAATGCACATTTTGGATGCATTTAGGATATTTTAAAATATTCAATGTAATAACTAACATTTATTAAATGCATCTGGTTTCAGGTCCCATGCTTTAAACATTAATGTATTGAGTCCTTATATTCTACTAAGCAGGTACTGTTTAACCCTCATTTTACATGAGGAAACTGAAGCTTAGTTTAAGTAACCTGTCTAAAGCCACTCAGCTAGAAAGTGGCAGAGCCAGGGCTTTGCAGTAGATTCTCAAGATCATGCTCTTACTGTAATAAAAAACCAACATATAAGCTATGACCTATTGAGCCTTATTATGTGCCAGGACTCTTCTAAGCCCTTTACATGCAATTACTGTTTTAATCGTAATAACAGCCTTAAGAGGCAAGTAGCGTTGCAATTCCCGTTGTACAGGCTCAGATACAGATACAGGTGGACAGCATGAGGACCCATCATAGGACCCTGGTCCTTCTCCTGCTCTCAGGGTGCTGAGCTCCTCAGGATTCTATCCCCCCACATGCCCACCCCTAGTTATCCATGTCACTCACAGCTGGCTTTGGCTCTGCCTCCAGCCTGCCGGGCATGCCAGACTGTCATGCCATCTTCCTGAAGTCGAAAGTATCTTAGCTTCTTCCAGCTTTTGGATCTCACTTTGCGCATCAGCGTGCCTTTCTGCATCAGCAGCATATCCTCATTGACAGGCAGCCCTGGGCCAGGAGAAGCAGGAGGTGGATAGCTGACTTGGGGGGTGGAAGGCCCAGGAGAAGCTCTGGAATGGGTTCAGCCTCCTCCCCGTCCCCGGGCTGTCTCCCCAAGCCCTCTTCTGCGGGGGTACTCACGGCCTTGCAGCAGGGATGCCATCACCCCCTGCTCTACCAGCTGGTGCCAGAGTCACCTAAAGGAGTAAAGAGGAGCAAAAGACTTTGGGTTAATCTTGGTGATTTAGCAGATCAAGGGAGGAAGAGAAGGAAACCAAAGTTTCCTGAAATGCATCAGGCATTTCATCTAGATAATCTGTAGCTCTTTTTACTTCTGATTTGAATTTGGTGACCATGAGGCTTTTAGCAAGGCTAAGAATCCTGCTTCAAATCACATGGGGATTCAGAATTTAAAACCAAGTATGTCTGATTCCAGAACCTCTGCTGTTTCCCATAGCCATCTCCAGAAAGGGCAAAACAAGGGCTTTCTGCCAAATACCCCTCCTTTTCCCGATACCCCATAATCTACAAGATAACCTTGTGTCACACTGCTCAGCTCCTCATTATGAAGAACCAGCATCTTGCTGGCTGTTCTGTAGAACCTGGCATATCTACATCCCAGTCTTCTCTTCTCCAGGTGGAACCATCCTAGCTCTCCTACTCTGGAAGCCTCTCCATGCTCCCATGGAGATCATCCAGCCCCTGAAGTGTTTCTTTGGTCGCTCCTGCAACACTTGGTGCGGCAGGTAGCTGAACAAGCCATCTTCTACCTTCCCATGGTAAAGCATACTTTATATTCCTTTCCATAACAGTTATTCTCACAGTTTGAATGGACCATATAAATTACAAAGTCTCAGAACTGCATTTTTAAGTTTTTCTACCTATTAAAAAAAGAGTACTTCCTTTATGATATACGCTAATTCAGGACCTAGTTCATTTGTCCTAGTAAGTAACAACAAACTTCCCTTGGAAAGAACTAGAAGATTTGATAAATGGCCACTTTGATTCTAGCCCTGCCCCAATAAGAAATACTCAATTCTTGACCAAATCATCAGGAAACTGGCAAAGCCCAGGAACATAAACCTCTATTTTTTGAATAAGTGAAGGATCTACACTTGAACAGAAAGGTTGTGCTTTTCCTTGACGGCTCTGGTTAAAGGTTTGTCGATTTTGTTTATCTTTTCAAAGAACCAATTCCTGGATTTACTGATTCTTTGAATTGTTCTTTTAGTTGCTGTGTCATTTAATTCTGCCCTGATCTTGACTATTTCCTTCCTTCTACTAACTCTGGGCCTTGTCTGTTGTTGCTCCTCTGGGTCTTGTACAGGTAGGTTAGGTTGTTTATTTGAGATTTTTCTATCTTCTTTAGGTAGGCCTGTATCACTCTGAGTTTCCCTCTCAAGACTGCCTTTGCTCTGTCCCATAGGTTTTGGGTTGTTGTGTGTTCATTTTCATTTGTTTCCAGATATTTTTTATTTCTTCCTTGATCTCATTGTTGGCCCATTCATTATTTAATAACATGTTATTCAGTCTCTATGTATTTGAATGATTTTGAGTTTTTCCCTTGAGGTTGGTTTCTAGTCTCAATCTGTTGTGATCCTAGCATATGCTTGATATGATTTCAATTCTCTTGAGTTTGTTGAGGCTTGGTTTGTGACCTACCATGTGGTCTATCTTTTTTTTTTTTTTGATAGATTTTACTTATTTATTTTTAAGCAGAAGGGAAGGGAGAGAGAAAGAGAGGGAAAGAAATATCAGTGTGTGGTTGCCTCTCGTGTGCCCCTGACTGGGGACCTGATCTGTAACCCAGGCATGTGCCCTGATTGGGAATTGAACCTGAGACCCTTTGGTTCACAGGCCAGTGCTCAATCCACTGAGCCACACCAGCCAGGCCATGGTCTATCTTTTTAACGAATAAGTTTAAAATGTTGACATTGGTGAACATCTAAAACACTAAAAGAATCTCTGAGGTAATCATTCAGTGAGTGCTCCATCGAAACAGCATGCAGTTCAACTCCCTATGTTTTACAAATGAAAAAGTAGAAATCTAGAAATGTGATGTGACCTGTCCTGAGGTCACATAGCATATTAGTACCCTCTGTCTCTTTAGTGGGAAGAGACCACAAAGCCACCTGGGGGGAACTAAGTCTTTGAGAAGAAGGTAGAAATCACTGCACACACAGCTTCCCTGACTGCAGGACCTCGAAAAGGTGTTCGGAATGAGTAGCAACGTGCAGGGGCCCAGAGGGATAGGGCAAGGCTGGTGATCAGTCTGTACCAAAGTGGGAAAGAAAACTGAAGGCATGTCTCAGGAGAGAAAGAACCCTGAAACTGTTCCAAGAAGAAAAGGTTTTGCTGGCTGAGACTGAATATGTGAGCCTGGCTGAGCAACCTCTGGATGGAAGAAGAGGCCCAGAGTGCTTCTTGGGAGATAGAAAAGCCTCTCTTCCTTTCTGGGTAGAGATGCACAGCTTGGAACCTGAGGCATGCCAAAGCTATGTGAAGACTGAAGTAGAAAGTAACAAACAGGTCCTGGTTAAGTATCTCAGGTCCTCAAACTGGGGTGGGTTGGGGGTGGGGTTAGCCTGGGGCTGAAGTTCAGCTCTATAGGGAACCTATCCACTTGTCAATGCTGAATGTAGCCCAGCCCCTGGCTTGGAAAACCAACCGGAGCAAATCAGCACACAGGAACCGAACCCACGGATTGGGTTTTCCCGTGGAGAATCCTGCATTGTACCTAGGCTGCTTTGAGGCTTGCTTTTGCTAAAACTCCCTCACCCTGAATTGAGGCAGCAAAAGTTTACTGCATGCCTTTAAAGTAACTTCCTAAAATCTATGCTAAACCTCCCAAGTATGGAGTGTAACCAGTTCAACCACTTTTCCCCTTGCATTGGCAAATATCCCTTTTCTTGGTAATAATTAGCAACTTCCTCTCCTTTGTTACCCGTAAAAGGTAATCACCTAAAGTGAACCTGTGCATAGTAAATGAGGACCATTCTCCATGTAATGTGCCCAGAAAAGCAATAAAAGCCTGTCCAGGCAAAGGTCAGAGCCCTCTCTCACTCAGAGAGTGGCCATGCCATCTCTTTTTCTCCACAGGACTTCTGTAGTCCGTGTGAATTTGTTTGTCGCATCCACAACACATGGAGTCCACATCACAACCCCCCTAGCCCACATCCTGCCTTATCTCCACTCTGAAATGCAGCTCCCAGGTCTGGGGCACAGGGAGTCTGAGTTGGGTTGGGGTGGGGTGGGGTGGGGTGGGGTGGGCCTTGGCCCTGGAAGAAGACAGAATTACCTTACGTCTGAGTCCAGGAGCCACACAATAATGTCCTAAAACATGGGAGGCCTGAAAACAGAGCCCAGGCACCAGGATGCCCCTAGTTTTCTAAGGCCACCTCCTCTCGGATCAGCCTTAGAAAATTATTTTATCCTCTTTTGTCTAACTCTTCCAGCCCCAGGGCATGGCACGTGCACATCCTGCTCCCATTCCTGAATAGTGCACTATGTTAAATACATATCCAGGTGATGCGTGGCCATCTGCAAGAGGGCCAGTTTCAACATAGGGAACTGCAGAATGTCAGAGCTGGACTTCATTTTATAGAGAAAGGGATTGAGCACTAGCAAGACTGCTGGACTGCCAGTCACTGAATGAATTAAGTGACAGAACCGGGACAAGAACAACGGTCTCCACATGACCAGCTCAGAGATCTCCCCAAGACTCTACACTTAGAAAAGGCTTCCTCTAGAAAGGAGGCTGCAGCAGGGCTAAGAATCAATGAGGAATACCAAAGTTTTGTCTCTCCCTTCCATCTGTTCCTGTTTCCTCCATACACCACAAAACAGCCTTTCTTTTCATTTTTTTCATTTCCTTTCCTTTCCCCATCCTGTCTGACCCATTCATTCCTTTTCCTTTCTCCCCAACTCACTCTTTTCTCTCCTACCCTCTCTGCCTCCCTGTTTGCTCACTTGTCAGCCTCTCTGCTGTCTTCTCATCATTCTCCCCATCACTTCTTCCTTCCTTTTTTCTGGTTCTTGGCCTCGGTGAGGATTTTGAAACTGTGGTCCAGTAAGTAGTACATTCCTCTGCTCAGCCTCACTTTCCCCGTATCCTAGGAGACTAAACAAACTGCCCAGAGAATTCGACTTAGAATCCAGGTGTTCTAGGTCTTGGCACTCCCTCTGGTGTGTGAAGGTGAAATGGGAAGGATGCTCACAGCTGAGACACGTGCAGTTAGGGGGAAGACACAAAGGGTTTGGGAGAGGGTTTGGGAGCGGGTTTGGGAGCGGAAGCAGGAACAAGAGGCGAGGAGCAGAGGATGGAGACTGAGAGTAAGAAAGGCTGGGTCTTAGCTATTCACTCACGGACGTGCCTGTGGAGACCCTCGAGGGCACAAAAAATTTCCTCTGAACTGTAGATGAGAAAACAGAGACACAAAGTAAGGTGGGAAGTGGCCGGGGCCGCACCTTCCAGGTGGCTTATGTCACCTAGACATGTACTTTGGCAAAGTTGCTAGCGGCATTACAGTGAAATCCAGGTGTCTCTGGTCTCTCTGAGGAGCAGGAAGGAAGAGAATCATTTTGTCTATTCTCTGCTTCTGAGAAGATTATGCCTGACCTGGTTCATATAAAGAGGACAAAATGGCTCCATCATAGGTCATAGCCCTCAGAATGTTAGAGCTTGAAGACTCTTTTTTAAAAAGATTTTATTTATTTATTTTTAGAGAGGAAGGGAGGGAGAAAGAGAAGGAGAGAAACACTGATGGGTTGCCTCTCACATCTGCCCTGACTGGGGACCAGAACTGCAACCCAGGCATGTTTCCTGACGAGGGATCGAACTAGCAACCTTTTGCTTTGTGGGACAATGCCCAACCAACTGAGCCACACTGGTTAGGGCCTCTTTTTTATTTTTTTAAAATATGTTTATTAATTTTAGAGATAGAGGAAGGCAGAGAGAGACAGAAACATTGACTGGTTGCCTCCCATACGTGCCCCAACTGGGAATTGAACCTGCAACCTAGGTCTGTGCCCTGACTAGGAATTGAACCCACAACCTTTGGTGTATAGACAATGCTTCAACCAACGGAGCCACACTGGCTGAGGCTGAAGATTCTTTTATAACACATCTAATCCAGAGGTTTCTGGCTATATCATTATTCCCTGGAGAGTATCTTAAAGCAGAGATTCCTTAGCCCCATCTCAAATATACCAGGTCAGAATTTCCACAGATGGGGCTCAGGTAGATTTATTTTTACCAAGCACTTCTGATACACAGGCAAGTCAGGGAAGCCCTAAACTCCCTCTTTTCACAGATCAGAAAGTTGGAGTCCAAAGTCACATACCTGGTTGATGGCAAAGTCAAGGCTAGAAGCAAGTGCTGTTCCTAGCACAGCACTGGGCATGCCAACAAACTGTCCAGTCCATTGAGCAGGCGAAGAACGAGGAGGTATAGAACTTAAACCCTGGCTCTTTCCAAGGAAGTCTCATAACTCTCCCCCTATTACCAGGGATTTCTATAGTCCCCGGGGCCTTGGCCAACTCTCATTTGATAATTCTCAACAATCTGTTAATGAGTGTGTGCTAAAGCACAACTACTCCAGTTCTCTCTTTCCTTACTAGGGTGGGGCTCACCTCTAAGAGGCAGCCCTGGGTAGCTAAGAAGGCCCATATAAAGAGGTGACTGACACCAGCCAGCAGGAAATCTGTAAGTCAAAGAGGGTAAGCTAGAGAGAACAAGGAGGTCAGAGCCTTGTAGACCTGTTCCGGCAAAGGAGTCCAGGGTGCAATTTAATCAGGGTGGATAAGCATGTGGAAGGCAGAGCAGAGCTTAGAGCAGAAGCTGGCCAGAGCCTCCAGGCCCTTACCGTGTGCAGGATAGCAGTCCCGTGTCTGGGAGCTCTGTGATGCTCTCCACTGTAGGGTGAGGAAATCCAGCCGGCTACTTCTCTCCTTTGCTCCTCTCGCACTCACTCGCTGGTTTCCTCCCCTCTTCTACTGCAGTTTGCTGCTGTGACTGGCAGAGATACAGCCAGAAGGAAGAAGTGGGGTGGGGAGAAGTGTGAGCTCTGTCCTCAGTCCAGCCCACCCAACTCTTAAAGGCCCAGGACATTGGTCAGTGAGCGAGTCATGGGGTGGACTGGGTAGAAAAGGATTAAGGGGAGGGATTGGAGCACCACATCTCCAGGGAGGAGGAGCCCAGCTGCCCTTCAGCTTGATGCCAGCCCTCACTGACCCCAATCCCGCCAGAGCTCTCAAAGTGAAATCCAAGGAGTGTCTGAGTTGCAGTGCTCCATGAATCACGGCTTTTCATTCTGGTTGGTTTCTCTCTGCATGTTATACAGCTGTCTTTGCCCTTATTTCATCTGGCTCCTTGCCATGGTGTCTGTTTCCACCAGCCGGCCTGCTTGTGTGTCTCTGCATCCTGCCTTGTAGGGCACTCAGTCCAGCTCCGTGGCACAGGGAAAGAGAAAAACGGAATAAGGTAGAAAAGGAACAAGATGAGGAGAAAGGGAGCAGAGGAATGATCTTAAGAGTATAGAGGGACAGGTTAGCATCTGTGTATATATTAGGCACTCACTAAATATTTAAGGAATGTTACAGGAATTCATTATTCTTTACATTCATTCATTCAATGAGCATTTGTTCAGCATCTCCAATGTGCAAGGACACACGTGTGTTTATAAAGTTGTGTGCAGAAATGAGGCAGACTCACGGTGTGTAAGAATCAAGGGCAAAAAGAAGAGCACAAGACTGCAAAGACATCCAGCTGGGAAAGGAAGGTAATGAGATTTTTATAAGGGTGAACGAATAGGCAGCTGAAGCAGAAACCAAGATGGAGGAAAGAGGACCAACTTAGGAGAGGAATAGGGGGTTGTAAAGGGCTCTGTTATGGCTCCATACTTCACAGGGAGAAACTGAGACCCAGGGAAATTCAGGCAATGTCCTGGACTCACATAGCAGCAGCAGAGAAAACCAGTCCCTTGCACTCTCCCAAGCACTGTGAGCAGGGCCTACTTTGGCTTTATTTTGGAAAGACTGCAGGGTATGGCAGACTGTAGGGTATGGCTGTTTCTGGACAGGTGGATGACAGTAAGGCAGCTGACAGCATTGGGCACAGCCCTGCACTGGGACTTCTGTGGGATCCTCTTCCAGTGAGGTGTGTCTTAACCATAGGCACAGAGTGGACTGACTGTATGAAATGACGTGATTTTAAGTGTGCTGAGATCTGGCTGCCTCTAATGGCTCCCCAAAACACCCCTCAACTGCCTAATATTCTACCATTAGTGATTATTTATAGCTAAAACTTTAGTCCCATTAAAATAAAATCCTCCTAAGTGATTACCATAAATGTCAGTAGAGCGGTTACTTTTGGAGGAGGCAGGAGCTGTGATGGGATAAGGCACAGAGCTGGCTTCCAAAATAGTTGGCCAAGTTCTGTTTCCAATTCTGGGTGCTAAAAACGGGTCATCACTTTATAACTCATTAAGCTACACATTCTCTTTATGTAGGTTTCTGTATCTGTGTTATATTTTATAATGAGGGTTTCAAATTTTTGCGATTAGTAATTTCTGAAGCCTCGCTGTTTTCACAATTTATTCCTAGGTTGTTTATCGTGGTTAAGTGAGAGCAGGTTTTGATAAATGAAGAGGAGTATATGGAGAGGAAGCAGAGAGACGAGGTGGGCATCAATATTTAAACTGTGCAGACTTTAGATTCACTTTATAATAGAGGCCATGTCTTACATGCTTGTCTCACTCTCCCATTTCTACTTTCTCAACACCATCCTCACATCCTTATTTTTCCACGCTTCCCCTTCGCATTCCCCACTCCTCTTCAACACTCGGGGATTACGTATGGTTTGCCTCTTTCTGAGTCACTATTTGCTTCACCTAATTGCAGCCCAACCTCCTTCCCTTCTGGGTGTTTTGTGAGGAGTATTCTCATTCATCCTGGTTTTCTGGGAGAGTCCAGACTCAGATATTGTTTCAGTGTCCTCATAAACAGTGCTCTCAGATCACATGTTCTGATTTTGGGGGCAGGCCCTTGGAGACCTTCACAGGTTGGACTAGCTCCAAAGAGTGGCTTAGAATGCACATTGCAGGATGCTCTTTAGATCAGAAAGGGAGCAGACGGCCCCAGACACAGGCACTGTGTATCCATCTGGTTTGGTTGTTCCTACTACCATAATGGTCAGGGCCCTTCCCCCACTGTTGTCTATTATTAAACAGATCCAGAAACCCGACCAGGGCAGCAGCAGCACAGGGACTTTTTGGGAACTGTGCCCAGGAAAGGCCTAGGAGTCTAAAATTTAAATGAAGGTACAGCTGGCAGAGGAAGACCTAAACTCTATACTGTCACGCTGCCCCTTGACAAGCCTAGCCTCTCCTCCTGACACCCAGGAGAGATACCCTCAACATTTTTCTTTTGGGGACAGTCAGGCTAGGGAGTCAGAGACTAGTTAGTTTCCCAGCTCATCCAGCCAAACTACTCACACTTCTGAGATAAATCCCATCCTCTTGGTGGTCAAAAAGGCAACATAAAGTGTTAAATTTAATTTACAAAGTCATCAGTGAGACTACCTGTATAATTACAAGCAAGACATGTAACTTCAAAAGAACAGAGGATATACTCCCACAGCCATTTCTCCATTACAACAAAGTTAAAAACAAACAAATTAAAAAAAAAAAAAAAAAAAAACAAGAAGAAACAAGGAAGTATAAAATAAACCAGAGACTAACATGATAGAAATTAGAATTAAAAACATGACATAATTTTACACAATAAGAGACCTTTCAGAAAAGATCATATAACAAAATGTAAGTGTGTGCTATTTGTCAGACTCATGTATACAAAAAAGTATTACTAAACGGTTGAACGTTGAAGGACATTTTCTGGGAATGGGAGGACTCCAATTGTGTTTATTCAAGATTGCCTTGGCTATTTTGGCACTCTGCATATCCACACAAATTTTAGAATCAGCTTGTCAAGTTCTTCTTTTAAAGATTTTTATTTATTTATTTTTAGAGAGAGGGGTAGGGAGGAGGCGAGGCAGAGAAACAATGATGTGTGAAGTATCAACTGGCTGCTTCTCTCATGTGCGCCTCAGCTGGGGACCCCGCCCAAAACACAGGCATGTGCCCCGACCAGGAATGGATCCCAGCAAACTTTCACTCTGTGGGATGATGCCCAATGGAGCCACACCAGTCAAGGCAGCTTGTCAGTTTTCACAAAAATAAACCTGCTGGGATTTTAGTTAGAACTGACTTTAACCAGATCAATTTGAGAAAATTGGCATCCTTTTACACTAGTGCTCTCCAATTCACGGAGATGATATATCCATTTATGTAGGTTTCTTCTCTTTCAAGAATGTCTCATTGTTTTCAATGTAAAAGTTCTGCATATCTTTTGCTATACCTATTTAATTTCTTACACTATTATAAATGATATATTTTTAAAAATTTATTTTCTCTATTGTATTTAGAAACATAGTTGTTTTGTATATTGACTTTGCAAAATTCACTTAGTTCTAAGAGCTTGTAGATTCTTTTAGATTATATAAACAATCATGTCAGCATTTTTTTCCTTTATAATCTTGTCTTTTATTTTTTTGTCTTATCACACTGGTTGGGACCAGTATAATGATAAATGGAGGTATATGAAATCTTTATCTCATTCCTCATTTCATGGAGAATGAGTTCAATATTTTATCAATGATTTCAATATGAGAGATTTACTGTAGGGTTTGTTTTTTGGGGGACACTTTTTATTAAATTAAGAATGCACACTTTTATTCCTGATTTTCAATGTTTTTTAAAAAAATCACAAATAAGTATTGAATTTTATATTCTTTTCTGCATCTATCTAGATGATTGTGTGATTTTTTCTCCTTATGTTGAATATGTGGTGAGTTGCACTGGTTCAAGTATTGTATTAATCTTGCATTCCTTCAGTAAACTCAAATTAGATATGATACATTATCACTTTTAAATACTAGATTTTTCAAGATTTTACTTAAGTTTTTATTTTTAGAGAGAGGGTAAAGAAGAGAGGGAAACATTGATGTGCAAGAGAAACATAAATTGATTGCCTCTCACATGCCCCCAACCAGGAACCCAGCCCACAACCCAGGCATACACCCTAGCTCGGAATAGAACCAGCAACCCTTTGGTTTGCAGGCTGGCACTCAATCCACTGAGTCACACCAGCCAGGGCTTTACTAGATCTGACGTGCTTATTCTGTCTGGGGATTTTATGTCTGTATTTATGAAAGTTTCACCCCCTGGTTTTCCTTTCTTGATATCCTTGCCAGGTTTTGGTGGATGGGTTATACTGTTTCAAAGTGAACTGGATGTTCCCCTTCTATAGTCTCTGGAAATTTATGAGATTGGTGACTGTAAGATGTGAAAATGTCCACTTTCCCATTTCTAACATTGTTGACACAAACTGTTTTTTCCCAATCAGTTTACTAAGGGTTATCAATTTCATCGATGTTTTCAAGGGCATATTTGGCTTTGTTGATTTTATTGTACATTTTCTAATTCACTGACTTTTTTTTTTTTTTGGTATCTTTCCATTTTTTGAATTTGCTATTCTTCGTTTCTTGACATAAAAACCTAGATTGACTTCAGCCTTTCTTTTGTAATGTGAATTTAAAGTATCTTTTAAATACTGCTTTATCTGTATACCAGATTTTCATATGGCAAATCTTATCATTCAATGAATTTTTTTTCTACCTTCCCCTGTGACTTCTGTGATTCAGGGGTGATTAGAATTGAACTACCTGCTTTATAATTTAATATATTAATTGATTTCTACTTTTTAGCATCGTGCATTTTAAATTGTATTGAATTTAATGGGGTGACACTGGTCAATAAAATTATGTATAGGTTTCAGGTGTACAATTCTGTAATACAGCATCTGTATATTGTGTTGTGTGTTCACCACCCCAAGTCTAGTCTCCTTCCACCATTTATTCCCCCCATTCCCTCTTCTACTTCCTTTCATCCTCCCCCCGCTTTGGTATAATTTTTCTCCCAATTAGTTTACATTTGACATTCTGTATTAGTTTCAGATGTACAGTGAAGTGGTGAGAAAATCATGTAATTTAGAGCAGTCCACCTCCTGCTTCAAGTACCTACTTGGCCCCATGCAAGTGCATTGACTGTATTCCCTATGCTGTAATGTCCATTTCCGCGGCTATTCTGTACACTGTGTCATACTGCTTAACCCCTTTACTTTTTCACCCAGCCCCCTAACCCCCTCCCCTCTGATAACTGTCAGTCTCTTCTCTGTAGGAGTCTGTTTCTATTTTGATTATTTCGTTCATTACATTCCATATACAAGTGAAATCATATGGTATTTATCTCTTATTTTGTACCGTTTTTTAAACTTTTTAAAAGCCCCTCACCTGAGGACATTTTTTTATTGTTTAGAGAGAGAGGAGGCAGCAGGGGAAGAGAGGGAAGCATCGATGCAAGGGAGTAGCATTGATTGGTTGCTTCCTGTACACACCTGGACCAACAATCGCATGTGCCTGGACCGGGAACTGAACCTACCACCCTTTGATTATGGGAGGACACTCCAACCAAGCCATACTGGCCAGGGCTGAACTACCTGTCTTTGAAACAGAGACTTTCCAGTGTTCTTTTTCCTAGCTTAATCCCATGTATTCAGTTCAGAGAACATTCTATTAATTTTTAAAAAAATTTTTGAGGCTTGCATAATGGTCCCATTATGATCAACTTCAGTAAAATGCTTCCAGTTAATTACGGAGTGTGCATACTGTTGGTTTAGAGGACAGTATTCTGTTAAGCCAGGTTTGATGTGTTGTTCAACTTATGCTACATCTGCTTTTGACACATATTAAAATATTTTCAAACATTAAATTCCACAACATTCAGGAAAGAAATCTCTTTTCTTTCTATGGTTTCCTATTCCAGATTTTTTTTCTTGAGCTCTGACAGCAATAATTTTGTGTATCTCCCCACTTTCCCAGACACTGAGCAGCAGGAACAGCGCCCAAGGAAACCACATATGTGGACAGCAAGGAAGGCATGCTCTGAAGGCTCCCTACCAATGCCTCTCCTTGCCCTGTTCCACACTCGAAGTCACAGGCCCTCTAAAGCCTTGGGGAAAAGCAGCTGGGAGCAGAGGTTGGCTCTGTCCCACCGAGAGCCATGAACAGGCACGTGATAAAATGTGCCAAGTGTTACCTCTTTACTTACAGAAGTCTCTCCCACACCAGTACTAAGGTCTGGTCACCACAGCCAGGAGTGAGGCTGCGTTCCAGCAAGAGATATTTTATCAGATAAAGGGTACCATCCCAGTCTCCCAAACTGCCTTCGTCCATCAGTAAGACTCTCCTAAATACCCTACCCACAAAGAAACCAGCACTGACCTCTTGGCAGCGCAGTATGTCTGTGCAGGTGGACAAAGGGTAGAGGCAGGGGTGACAAGGATTACCTTACCAAAGTGCCTAGATATATCTCTATTGACAAAATAAAATCTCCAGTTTAAAGAAAAACTTACTTTTACAAAAACAGAAGCATGTTTTATTTCAATCCTGTTGAGAGAGTACGAGGGATGAAAAACACAAGATGAGGGGAGGGGTCTATTTACACACACACGGAATCAGGATCAACTACAGGGAATAACACCCATTTCCATCCCTCCCCTGCAACTCCTATGTGGGGTCCAAGGCCAGCTGAGAATAGATGGAACAAGAATTAAGACACTATTGGCACAGCAATATGGCCAATGCACCGAAAGATGGAGAGTAAAGAAATTTTCCCAGGGAGCAAGGCCCTGGGCCTCAGCTGCTTGCCCAGTGGAGGGGGAATGAGAGAACTTTGGCTCAGCAGGGAGGTGATTGGCAAAACTCAGGGTTACCCTAGCTGGACTCTCCAGATACAAACTATGCGCTGAAGGGAGTCAGGATGTCTATCCAGTCCATGCTTTTTCTGTTTCTCCAAGACCTCTTCTCTTCAGGCTTGAGATTATTGAGAGCTGGCTTGGTTCTCCTCTTCAGTTTGGAAGGCAGGGGTGTAAGTGCTTATCCCACCCTTCCTACACCTAGGCTACTGTATCACAGCTTTCTTGGCTCTAAAGAGACAGAAGCCAACTAGCAAGGCCGGCTCCCCTTGTGAAAGTCGGCTTGAAAGAGCCCTTATGTTGGCAAAACTGCCTCTGGAAAGGTTTCTCTGAGCTCGCCCCTTACAGACCCTCGCTCCACACTTATTCAGAGACACCTTCAATTGCATGAGATGTGAACAGAAAATACTTGGTCTCTCTCTAGAGCTGAATTAACGATCCCATCTTTGACTGGAGTTGGGGATAAGAGAGAGCAGGTGTTGGCAAGAGGAAGGATTGAGGGAAAGAAAGGCAGTTCACACTGGTCTGTGAATAGTCACATAAAGCTCCAGAGAAGGAAGGGGGATTCTCTAACACAACGTGAACAGTGAAAAATATTTTACTGGTAACCCTGTAACTCCCATAGACCAAAAGGGAATGTGTCCAAAAAAAAAAAAAAAAGATGACTGAGTGGACTAAGATAGTGGACTCAAATCTCTATCTTAAATCTGAATAAAATTAATTCAGTTCAGCTAATACTGCTTCAAGTACAAACATGAAGACAGATGGAGCTGCAGAAATTCACACTAAAACAAAAAAATGGGATCAAGTAGCCTATCTTCTTAATCCCAGGCACCTCCCTTTTAAAGGTCTTCCAGAAAATATCTCTGAGGACTTGAACTGAAGGTGAGATCCACCGCCGGCTCTCCTCCCTCAATATAATACCCTTCCAGGACGGCCTGATGAATTAAGACGTCTGTTTTAAGTTTAATTGGAGGAAAATGAAAAAGGGGGAAGCACTAAGATTTGGAAAAGCTAGCAGCTGAAGCCAAAAACAAGGTTAAGGTCCTTATGGCATCCAGAACTGAGGGCAGAAGACTGGGAAAGGGAAGGGAAATAGGCGGTGGGTTCCTGCTATCCTTTGGCATTATCCCTTTCCCCTGCCTCCCATTCCTCCCAACAGTTCATGCAGCTATTGGCCTGCTAGAGGGGATGTAATGCCCAGACCAACTTTTTATTGAGCTTATGCAGCTAACAGACTTGTAAACAGTGCCAATTGACAAAATTTTGCTGAGTATTACAGCTTGTGTCCGCTAAACACATCTCTCTCTAAGATTAAAAAACAAACAAACACCAAAGTAAACAAATACTGAGAGAGAATGAAGAGACACATATTGAGTCTTCCAGGAAGGCAAAATAAAAAAATGCCACATGGCTTGGTCCCAGGCGTTCACCATGCCTAGAGTGCTGCTGCTATCACCACTGTCTCCGCTCCCTGCCAGTGGCTAGGTAGAGGTGGGGGAGAAGGGTCGTCTTGGGCATGCTGCAAATACAGCATTTGCTGGTGTTGACACCCTCCTGGGGCTGTGGTGGCGGACTGCTGTCAGGAGCCCATTTCCTGGGAGTAGCAGAGGAAGCCCAGGTCCTCAAGGCAGCCTGAGATGGCAGCTCATACACCTCAGCTGGGGTACCTCGCCCCTTCTCTCCAGTGCAGTTCAGCATTGAGGTTGTCTATTCCCAGTCGGCAATAAAACCTGAGCTGTTTCCTCGAAGGGTCCCCCTCCCTTCCCCAACTTGTGGGAGTAGTGGGAGGGGACAGGGGAAGATCATTGAGGAGGCAGGGGGATACCCCGGGGATCAGTGACCTGGCCCTCTTGCAGGTTCTTCACCAGTTGTGCAAGCCAGCGTTTCGTGGTGGTGTCATCTTTTAGCACCTGGCCAAAGGTTGTGTCCTTCAGCTGGTCAGGGAGGCACTGCCTGAGTGCTTCACGTGCCCTACATCAGAAACAAACAAACCAACCAGGGATACCAACAAATAAACCCACATTTGGGGGACAGGGAAGAGCCCCTTTTTAGACATAAACATACAGAATCCTGGGAAACTATGGCTATGTCAAGTTCCTTTAGGAAGCCATTAAAATTCTTTAAAGCTTACATGAGGCACAGGCCCAGGAGACTCCAGGATCTGCAGCCTGCACACAACTTCACAATGATGCCCCAATATAGAATTCCATGACAAAGGAAAGTAGAACACAATGGTACAATAGTTTACTTCAATTCCACCTGCTTTCTGGTTTATTACAGTAACTATTGCCAGTATACTATCAGAAATTTATGGGTTATAATAAATGAATCATTTCCAAAATCAGTACATGAACAGGGAATATGACCTGACTCATAGTATGGTAGACTTTAATTCTAAATGAATATAAATTTGTGTTTTTCCAAAAACTGCTTCAGTTTTATAGTTAAAACCCTTAATAGGAGATGAGCAGTAAAAACAAAACAATGGTAGCAAAATTATCAGAAGAACTTTTACATGTTTCACTTTCTTTAAAAGATGAACAGCAGAAAGTCAAATCTGAAAACTTCAAAAAGGTAACTGTTAACTACAGGAGTGGGCAAAAGTAGGGTAAGTTACCAGCCATCATTAACTAAAAAATAATTCATCAGTAAAAATATGAAATAACAATAATGATATGATAAATGATACAAATAAATAATACATTAATTAATAAAGAATAAACTTTCATGTACTCACAACTGTAAACCTACTTTTGCCCACCCTATATAAGGCAGTTTTAAGCAAAGTTACGATTCTGTACAAGTGGAATTTCAAATAAACATTTTCAAACTTTGGTGAAAATAGGAATCACTAAAGAACAGGACAAAATGGTCAAAGAAATGGCTAGGGCTTGAATAACCTCAGTGGTAGGAGTTCACATTAAATCAAGTTATTCCTATCCCTAGGAACACAGAAATCACCCCATTATGTGGTTTAACAGAATCTGAGCAAGTGGCTTTCAGCATGAATTATGGATTTATAAAGGAAAAGGTCTAACATTTCTAAAATGCATTATACCTACAGTGTATGATTTCTGGCAGAAAGATTATAAACATCGGGAGATAAAATAATTAGCTCAAGGACTTTACAGGAATCAAGAAAGAACTAAAAATACATCAAGAACCCTCTGGGTTCTGTTCCTTTCTTAAGAGATCTTTGAAAACATTCTTCTCTTTTTGACCACCTAGAGTAGCAACAGAAAGTTCAAATCATAGGAATAATATATCCTAAGGTTCCCTGGGAACTACCTGAACTCTCTGGAATTTTAGAGTAGGGCACAGAGTTGTAGTGGGGAAATAAAATTATAATAGATTTTTTAAATTCAGCACTTCAGGTTTTAAAAGGAATTAATCAAGTTCTGTCTCAGGCAAACTAAATATAGTTATAGCCCTTCCCTATCCTAAAGATATAGAAGCTATGCCATGAGATGAAGCAACCATTCACCAGAGTATTTCCCAAAAGTCCTATAAATCCTATAGATTTTTACCTGGGGTTATCTGAGAGTCGAAGGTAACATCTCACTACGTGCTTCAGCAGACGGGCGGAAGGCTCTTTGGATAGCTGCAGGACCATCTTACCCTGTTTCCCCCCAAAATGGAGTGGGGTAGGAAAAAAAAATGCAAAAAACAAAATAATACCAGTTGAATCAGAGATGAGATATTGTAGAAATGATTATGCAATGTTCCAGGTTTGTTATTTCTAGCTGGAAGACTGAAATTGCTCAGCGTCAACAGCAAAGGGACTAAACAAACTGTGCGGTCAGAAGTAGTTGCAAGGAGAACTGATAAAAGAGCTCACCAAGATCATGGCAACGTGGGAGAAACGCTCATATGTCTGACATATGTAAGCCAAACCGGTGTCATCTAAGAGGATCTTCTGGAGGATGAATGTGGCAACCTGGAGTAAAACAAAATTAAGGGGTCCAAAACATTATTCAGACTTGTCTTCCAATTGTTTAGTCATCTCCCAGAAATAACCATGACTCATAAAATTAAGCAGAGACCCTAGCATTTTATACATCTTACTTGACAAGAGATGCACAGTACAAAAAATATCTAAATATGACCATACTGAACACTTACTATCTGCCAGAATTTTTTCTAAAGGCATAAAACATGCCTTATCTTATTTTTACAATAAACCTATGAGGAAGGTACCATTCATTCTTATTCTCATTTTACATAAAAGGGTAGGTTCTGGGTAATTATCACACTCTTTAAAAAATAGATACTTTCTAAGTTATTGAATGCCTACTATGTGTCAGGTATAACTGATAATCAATAACTTTACAGGTTAAGGTCCCAAGTGACAAAGTTATTAAGTTGCAAAGTTGAGGTCCAAAAGTAGTCTCACTTTTAAGAAATAAGATTTTTAAGCCTCCCTTCAAAAATTGTTCCAACAATAGTAAAGAATATCCTCAGCTTAAGCCTGTTAACTCTTACATGGAATTTAAAAAATAACTACTGTAGCTTAATTCTAGTGATATAATTATTACAGTGATTCTCTTCCTTGGCTGCTCATCAGGAATTATTTAATTTTACTATTTTACTGTATTATAAAATTGTGGTTGGCTAATAATGGCCCCCAAAGATATCCAGGTCCTAATCACCAAACCCTGTGCATGCTACCTAATATGGACTTTACAGATGTGACTAAGTTAAGGATCTTAGGGGTGGGGGGAGATTAATCATCCTGGATTATCCAAGTATGTCCTAAATGTAACCACAAGTGTTCTTGTAAGAGGGAGGCAGAGGGAGATTCGACCACAGAGAAGGCAACGTGAGAAGCAGGAGGGGATGTGAACATGCTACATTGCTGGCTTTGACAATGGAGGAGGGGGACAAGTCAAGGAATGCAATTCTAGAAGCTAGAAAAGGCAAGGAAAGGGACTCTCCCCTGCTGACACCCCGACTTTCACGAAACTGATTTATAATTTCTTACTTCCAGACCATAAGAGAATAACTGTGTCATTTTAAGCCATCAAGCTTGCAGTGATTTGTTACGGCTGCAATAGCAAAGTAATAAAAACACATACACAATAAAAAGTGTAAAGTGTACATAGTGCATAATCTTAAAGTATATCTTGATGAATTTTTACCTATGTATGCATTTATGAACCACAACCAGATTAAAATATAGACCATTTCTAGCACCCCAGCAGATTCCCTGTGGCTTTTCCCAGTCACTAGCCTTCCCTCAGAGGTAACCACTATTGTGCCTTACTCCACTGATTGGTTTGCCTGTTGTTGAATTCCACAAAAATGGAATACAGTATGAACCCGTACGTGTCTGGCTTCTTTTGCTCGACAAAATGCCTATAAGCATCATCTACGTTGCATATATCAGGAGTTCATTCTTTCTAATTAAGGTGTCGTTGGTTTTGTGACTATACTGGTAAACTGCTATCAGCTTTCTTGTACATGTGCTGATGTACACGAGAGCTCATTTCTCTGGGGTATATCCCTAAGACTGGGACTGCTGGGTCACGGAATCGGCTCATGTTTAGAGTGGATACTGTCAAACAGCTTTCCAAAATAGTTATCCCATACATCATAAAGTAGCGCAACAGCCAACACAATGTAGAGTCTAATTAAATTAAAAGCACATACTGTTTTAGAAAGTTCACTTCCAGATTCCATAATGCGCAAACACAAAGGGATAATTTCTGTTGTCAATAAAAAGTTGATTACTTCCTGCTCATCTGTTTTCACCAGAGCCCCTAAAGAAAATAGGGACAAAAGTGTTTTAGTGTTACGGTTCCCAGTTAAAATTAACTTTATATTGTTCATCCAGCTAGTTGTGGAACTTAAATGACACAGAACACACACTGTGGCTTCCATGTCAGAGAACCAGAGTCATACCCATATTTAAAAAAAAAGGACAAAAAGCACAAGTCGACTGTTATCAGCATTAAAAGATGAGGAACCAAGTTTGGTCCATTTGAAGAGTTAGCAGCAGTTAGCCATCTAAATCATTTCTCTATCATCCTTGGGTAGATAATCATATGATAATATCATCATCTATTCTCCATTTATTTTAGGTAAGAGAAGAATTCTCTATCAGTATTAAAGCATATTCCCAGGCAGCAAAGAAATGGTGTCAGAATCCTACTTCACGACGCAAGTAACCATTACTTCCTGATTATTTATTGCCCCTCTTTCCTCAAACAGCACAAACACTGTGGATATATCCGAACAAGAAACACGCACCCACCCCTGGATTCTAATCCTGGTTCCACAACAGTTTACTTAAGTTTGATCAAGTTACCTTCACTTTGTAGCCTGTTTCTTTATCTATTAAAATAACAGTTGGAACAAATGATTTCTAAAATTTATCCCAATTCTTATTTCTTTTAATATTTTTTAAATTCTTACCCAAGCGTATATTTATTGATTTTAGAGAGGGGAAGGGGGAGAAAGAGAGAAACATCAATCAGCTGCCTCCTGTGTGCACCCCAATAGGGTACTGAACCTGAAATCATTTTTGGTACAACACTTCAACCAACTGAGCCACCTGACCGGGGGTCATTCTAATTCTATTTTTCTGTTGGTCTCTAAATTGACACCATTGACCAGGTGATGGACACAGTTCAGTGGTATTTTCTCCATTCTGTACACTGGGAAGCAGAACCCCATGAAATGAATGTTCCCTAAGCTGCCCAACAGATCAGTAGCCTTCACATTAAAGGCCTTGGTTAATTAAGACCTAATAATAACTAAAATCAATCACTTTAGGAGAGAGTAAAGAATATCATTTGCTGTACCCAGAAATGCAATCTCTAGATGCTACATCTCTAAACCCCGTAGCAAACAGCACATACCCATAATTTACTAATATGACCTATAGCGGATATCGAATTACTATTTCATTTAGATTTTACATGTAGGTCTAAAATCCACTTTGAGTTCTTTTTTGTATAGAGTATACAGTATGAATCATGGGCCATTGTTTGACATGTAGATATCCAATTGTTCCAACACTATTTATTGACAAAACTATCCTTTTTTCACTAAATTGCCTTCGCACCTTTGTCAAAAACCAATTAACCATAATTGTGTGGGTTTACTTCTGGATGCTTCATTTTGCTTCATTGATCTACAAGTTTATTCAATACCACAGTCTCAACTACTATAGTTTTCCAGTAGGTCCAGATATCAAGTAATATACATCTTCCAATTCTGTCCTTTAAAAAAGAAAGTTTGGATATTCTAGTTCATTTGCCTTTCCATATAAATTTTAGGATCAGCTCATCAATTTCTATTAAAAAAATCCTGTTGGTTGGATTTTTTTGGGGGAATTGCTCTAAATCTATAGATCAATTTGGGAAGACTTGACATCTCAGCAATATTGAATCACTAATATATCAATCAATCCACATGGTATACTTCTGCATTTATTTAGGCCTTCTTTGATTTCTTTCATGGTTTTGTAGTTTTTAGCTATAGAACTTGCACATATCTTATAAGATTTATACCCAAGTCTTTCCACATGTTTTGGTGCTATTATAAAAAGCAGGTTTCAAGTTCTCATAGCTTTTTTGGGTGGTTCGCCAAGACTTTTATATATAATAGTTAATCGTGCTATCTGTGAAGAGTTTTATTTTTTCCTAAGTTGTAAGCCCTTTACTTTTTTCTCCTGCCTTATTGCACCAGCTAGGGTACTCAAGATGACAGTGAACTGGAGTGGTAAGAATAAATACCCTTGCCTTAT
Source organism: Macrotus californicus (assembly GCA_007922815.1). Classification (NCBI taxonomy): domain Eukaryota; kingdom Metazoa; phylum Chordata; class Mammalia; order Chiroptera; family Phyllostomidae; genus Macrotus; species Macrotus californicus. The sequence continues at coordinate 18,887 of VMDR010001540.1, read as the reverse complement.
TTTCAATCTTCAAGGATAACAATCAGTTTTCCACACTAACTATGATCTTAACAGTAGGTTTTTGTTTGTATTTTTTGTGCTTTATCAGATTAAGAAAGTTCCCCTCTATTCCTACTTTGCTAGAGTTTTTATCATAAATGGGTGCTGATTTCTATCAGACTTAAAAAAAAAAACCCTACAGAAATGATCACAATATTTGTTCGTCTCTTGACATGGTCAATCATTCTGACTTTTGAAAGGTGAACCAGCATGCACTACCAAGATAAACCTCACTTTGTCACGATTCTTCTTATATATGTTAGATTTGATACGTTAGCCTTTTGTCAGAACTTCTGCATCTATGTTCATAAGGGATACTGGCCTATAGATTTCTTGTCTTATAATGTCTTTTTCTGGTTTTATTATCATAGTATTGCTGGCCTTACCAAGAGTTAAGAAGCCTCTCTGTGTTCTGGAAAAGTTCTGTAGAACTGGTATTATTTCTTCTTTAAATTTTTGATAGAATTCACTATTAAAACCATCTGGGCCTGGAGTTTTCTAAGTTGGAAGGTTGTTAACTACAAAAACAACTTAACAGATGTAAAACTATACAGTTTCTCTATATTTCTTGAGTGTGATTTGGCAGACTGAATCTTTCAAAGAATTTGTCCATTTCATCTAAGTTGTTAAATTCATGGGTATGAAGTTTAGCAGTATTCCTTTATTATCTATCCTTTTAATGCCTAGTCTTTCATACTCTCTTTCATCCCTCATTGTAACCTGTCTTCTCTTTTTTTTCTCAGTCTGGTTACAGGATTATTAATTTCATTGAATTTTTTTTTTTCAATAAAAAAATTAAGGATAGCCCTGGCTGATGTGGCTCAGTGGGTTGAGCGCCAGCCTGTGAACCAAGGGGTCTCCGGTTTGATTCCCAGTCAGGGCACATGTCGGGATGCGGGCCAGGTCTCCAGTGGAGGGCGCTCGAGAGGCAACCACACATGGATGTTTCTCTCCCTCCCTTCCTCTCTCTAAAAATAAAATAAATAAAATCATTAAAAAAAAAAATTAGGGATAGGTGAAAGGGGTAAAGATGGTCAAAAGGCACACATTTCCAGTTATTAGATAAATAAGTCCTGGGGGTATACTGTACAGCATGGTGATTACAGTAACAATATTGCATTGTGTATTTGAAAGTTAAGAGAACAGACCCTAAAAGTTCTCATTGAAAAAAAAAAAAAAAATTGTAAGAAAAAAATTATGATGATGGGTATTAACTAAACTTATTGTGGTAATCAATTTGCAATGTATACATATATCAAATCATATTGTGCACCTAAAACTAATACAAAGTTTCATGTCAATTATATTTCAATTTTAAAAAAATTCAGTCTTTGGTTTCATTGATTTTATCTATTGCTTTTCTGTTCTCATTTTCACTGGTGTCTATTCTTTATTTCCTTCCTTCTGTTTGCTTCAGTTTAACTTGCTCCTTTTTCTTATTTCTTAAAGTGAAAGTTTAAAGACCTTTCTTCTTTTCTAGTATAAGTATTTAATGCTATATTTTCCCCTCTAGCCCTGCTTTAGCTGCATTGTACAAATTTTGATATGCTGTTTTAATTTTTATTCAGTTTCACATGTTTTCTTTAACTATAAGCAAAAAGAGTAGGTCCAAATATTCACCTTCTGCTTGTTCCCTCAACTGACGTGAAGAAAGAAACTGAGTTTCAGAAAATATATACAAGGGTTAAAAAATGGCTTAATATTCTTCAAGTACCTTATTTTGCCATGTATAATGCATACCCATGTTTTTGGCCTAAACTTTCAGGAAGAAAAATCTTTTAATGTTTTATTTATTTATATTAAAAACAAAACCAAGAGTCCAGGGTATAATTTTGCATATGGATATCATTATTGATTTCTAACACATAAGCAAAAATAAAAACATTTATATAGATACAGAATTAGTACTACCCATGTATAATGTGCCTCCTTATTTTTCCCTCAAAAATTTGGACAAAAAAGTGTGCATTATACACAGCAAAATACAGTATTTTACTCATCCCTCCACTGTTAACGTTATCCTCTTATCTCTTAAATGCATCACCCAACCTCAATGGCCAAAAAACCAGCAGAAATAGGAAGATTTAAATCAGAACTAAGGATACAAATGTTTTCTTTTGACTGGAATCACACTGTTTTAAATCCTACATGAAAAATTTGTATAGCTTAAAAACAGAAAAGAATATATGGGAAAAAAGTTTCTAATTAGAGTACCACTTGGGAAGAGAGGTAAAAAAACAACGTAACATTCATTTGGAGTATATGAAGTAATAGTTACTGCTTAAAAGTAGAATAAAATGTCTCAGAAATATGTCTTAGAAATATCAAACTTTTAAATTATATTTCCTAATTCATGGTTTATAACCGTAGTGATGTGAACACAAGTTGAACATAAAAGTAATACCCTAACAAAATAAAGTTTGTATCAACATTCTTTTTTTAAAGAAATATTTTATTTATTTATTTTTAGAAAGAGGTAAGGGAGAGAGAGAGAGGGAAAGAAACATCAGCATGTGGTTGCCTCTTGCACATCCCCCCAATGGGGACCTGGCCTGCAACCCAGGCATGTGCCCTGACTGGGAATCAAACCAGCAACCCCCTGGTTCACAGGCCCATGCTCAATCCACTGAGCCACACCAGCCAGGGCGTATAATCAACATTCTTACTGTCTAGTCAGTACATAAGCAAAAACTATGAGAAGAAGATACTGAAAACAGGAAGAATAATTGAGAAAGAAATCTTCTTGAGTATATTTACATTTCACCAATCCAAAAGTAGTTCTTTACTACCCAGGAGGCTGAGATCTGAAGTAGCTGATTTTCTTGAGTAAAATGTATTTTAGACACACTTCTCACAGTAAATATATATGGAAACATTAACTTGAGCATGCAAAAATTTAACTAGGTGAAATAGAAGGTAAACCCTCAGAGTTAAGGGACAGTTTAAAAGGAGGACAAAACAAAACAAAAATGCAAACTCAAATTCTTATTCCTATAATTATACTCTTTATTTGTTGACTGCAGTTGTTGTTCTTTACTCTCCCTACAATTCCAGTAAATGTTTCTACATATATGCTGAATTTAATCCCAAACATTGGGATTATTACCACTCAGAATGGTACTTGAAAAGAGCCATCATGTTCCTGACACTCATTTATTAGTAAAAACAGACTCAGTCTCAAAGACAAAAACAACTGGTGAACAAAGGCTATAACATGCTGGACAATACATACAAGTTAAGATGACTATTATAAGTTAGGACTTAAGGCTTGCAAAAAAACCCCTAATGACTCACCAATAACTCCAAGACTGGTTAGCCGGAGATATTCGAAGGGGCGTGTTTTGCTGACAGTGTGCAAAAAGGGGTACAAAAAAAGTGGGATGTGTGCTGCAAGAAATGCTGACCTGTAAGAAAAAAAATAACCATTCAGAGGCTAGAATTAATTTCTAAGGATTCTAAATGTTCAAATTTCCAGACGGTTAATTCTGTAAGGTCTATACCATTGACTGACCAAGGAATCTTTAGGAGACTGTTATTGGAAAGAATCTTTAGGAAAGTCTCAACCAGTGGTTCTCAACTGGGATGATTTTGCCCCTGAAGGGACATGTGGCAATGTTTGGAGATATTTTTGGTTGTCACAACTAAGGCGGTACTGTTGGCATCCAGCTGACAGAGGCCAGAGATGGTGCTAAACACCCTATAATGGACAGCCCCCTGCATTCCCCTTCCTTCCACCACAAAGACTTGCTCAGTTCAAAACATCAATGGTGTTAAGATTAAAAGCCCTAGTCTAGGCCGATGGTAAAAGAATACATGATTTTCCCTCTTACCAGCACCAAGTACCTTAAAAACTGAAAATATCCAACTGTAGATTTAAAAAAAAATAGATCATAAAATGCAATCAAGTGTCCAAGAGATTCTCGTAGATGCCTCTCTCACCTAATTTACGGCTGAATAACAATATTCAGAGGTACAGTCAGTAATTTATGGCCAAATAACAATTCAAAGGTATAGTCAGACAAAATCTTATAAACCAAAACAAAGCAGCCATTACAGGTTTATCTGCTATGCTTAAATGCATACTCTTCTTTTTACGTTACAGAATTTCAGATTCACTAAATATTCTAAAAACACTTTAATCTGCAATTAATGTCAGGCAACAAATATGGAGTCGATCTATTACTTATAGTTAAACCTTGTAGGAGAGATAACACCCTTAAATTTTTAATACTCAAAGTACTCTTGCATTTTTCTTAAGTGGTTAAAAATAACTTTTTTAGTAACTTCTCTAAAGCTCTGGAAGGTCAGTGCCATTCCAGCACTCAGATTTTATAAGGGAACTTGACAAAGAGAGGAGAGACTTTAATAAGATCACTATTAAGTATCTTAGGGCCATAAAGGTCACAAAGCAGATTCCTAAACAGGATTTCCCTTCAACTTGCATACCAATTCTCATCTTTTGCAGAGGTTGCCTAGAATCCTGTTTTAAAACAGATTCTGATGCCGAACCCAGGTTCTGAGAAAAAAATGTGCTGGGTTCAAATATTTACTAAATGTCATGCACTGCCTCCCACATGCCACAGTGATGCCTACCATGCATTCAGAAGGAAGAAGTGGCTATATGCCTGACCTTTCCTCAGATGTGAATACCGCTGCTTTAAAATTCATTGCTATGAATGGGTAAAAAGGGTATGAGACAATTCAGCCTTAAGAAGAAAGGTAATGCTGATACAAACTGTAATATGGATGAACCTTAATGACATTATGCTAAGTGGAATAAGCCAATCACAAAAAGACAGATAATGTATGATTCCACTTATGTGAGATACTCAGAGTGGTCAAAATCATAGAGACAGAAAGTACAATGGCACTGCTGGGGGCTGGGGGAATGAAGAGCTATTGTTTAATGGGTATGGAGTTTTAGCTTTAAAAGACGAAGAGTTACAGAGATGAATGGCGGTATTGGTTGAACACTTTAAGTGTATTTAATACTACTGAACTGTGCACTTGAAAATGGTTTAAATGGTAAAATTTGTTATGTACATTTTACCATAATAAAAAGAGGTTATAGCTTCTTGGCCTTTTGGCTAAGATCAAGTGTAGCATCTGTTTTTATCTGTTTAATATCTGATATGTCCTCTATCCGAGGACAATACATTAAATGGATTTTTGGAACTAGGAGATGGAATAGAGCTTGCTCTGTCTACTCCATGCATCGACCTGGTACTGCAGTACTTCCAGGAACAGTGCACCAAAAGAGGTGAAAAAAAGAACATGTTAAACAAAACTATACTGTTACTACACTAAAATTTAGTGAATGAGAGACCAGGTATTCTGCAGGAAAACAACAAAAAGTAAATGTGGATCCTGAAGATCCATACCCACACACATTCGTCCTACTGCATGCCCCCTCGGTCATCACTCAGAAAAAGTTAAAGACCACATTCAGTACAAACTTCCTCTAACAGACTCATTCAAAGCCTTTACCTGGTTTCTGGGTGTGATGCCACACATTGCAGTAATGCCAGAGCATTGCAAACTCTGTTCGACTGGTGTGCTGTCAAGGTGGGTGGGTTGATAGATGGATAAATATTTACAATTTCCTAAAAAAAAAGAAAAGAAAAGAAACTGGCACCAGATGAACAAATAACTTATTACAAAATTAATTCCCGATATTAAAGCAAAAACTTAAAAAAAAAAACCCTCTTAATTCCACACATCCTGTTAGAATTGAACAGAAATATGCTTCTATCCTTTCATCAGAACTATGCACGACTGAGACTATCTGTGACATCTCTCCAGTTCTCTAGGAAGATTTCTATGGGGTAACTGTGGTCACTGATACTTTTCTTACATCCTGCATCTGTTGAGGCTTTCACTTTTGAGGAACTTTTACATTTAAAATCCCCTTTTTTGTCAACATCCTGCTTTAAGTTATAGTGATGAAGTAGTTGGCCAAAAAGTGTTAGTAAATCAACCACAGTGACTCATAAAGGAGTTTGAGTTTGGTTGGGTAGCAACTGCAAAGCGAAGATAAGAACATGGGTATATGCAGTGAATATAAGTACTCATTATCAAAGGTGATAATCTGTTGAATAAAATTTCATTAATTTTAATTGTAAAACTTTTACACAGAAAAATATTCCAATAAGATTAGATTCTTGACTATATGCAGTAGGAACAGAATGTGAAATGACTTAACAGATCTAAAAAATTAATCTAAATATTAAGTATTTTGGACAATGCTTGAAAGGATCATCATTCCCTAGACTATACCATATCAATTTATTCCCCAGAAATGACCACTCTGGTCAGAAAAAAAATCTGTTATTTATTCTTCAATGTACAAATGTACCCACCTTCAACCCTACAACTGTTCTATCTTTAACATTTTCCTTCCCCAGCATATACCTTGCAGTCCTTACACCTTACTTTCCCCCTTCTCACCACTCTCACTTAGAACTGGCTTGTAGTACTCCTAAAGCTGTGTTTCCCAGGGTGTAGTTCTTAGACCACCTGCATCAGAATCACCTGACAGCAGGAGAGGTACTTGTTAAAAATACAGGTTTTTCCCTGGCTGGTGTGGCTCAGTTGATCAGACATCACCCTGCAAACCAAGAAATCGATGTTTTACTCCCTTGCTTTTTCTCTCCCTTCTCCTCTCCCTAGGATCAATAAAAGAACATTTTTGAAAAAAATACAGATTTCAGCCCTGGCTGGTATAGCTCAGTGGATTGAGCATGTGCCTGCAAAGCAAAGGGTCGCAGGTTCGATTCCCAGTCAGGGCACATGCCTGGGTCGCAGGCCAGTTCCCTGGTGGGGGGCGTGCAGTAGGCAACCACACATTGATGTTTCTCGTTCTCTTTCTCCTTCCCTCCTCCTCTCTCTAAAAATAAAATAAATAAAATCTTTAAAAAATATACAGACTTTAATCTCAAGACTAATAAACCAAATCTCTTGGGTAGGATCCAAGAATCTGCATTTTGGCAAGCACCTTACACTTTTCTAAAATAGTCTTGCAAATGCCAACATTTAGAGACTCATCTTACTAATGTCTTCAGAATCATCTGGGCAAAGGCAGAGAGTTACAGGTGTGATGAACAGAACTGAACCACAGCTTATGGATAGATACCCACCTGTAAAAGTGCTGCAATAGTACCAAACGAATGCCACAGCATGGGTGCAAGGTCAGGAACAGATTCTCGCTTCTTACTTAGCTCCAGCAAAGCATTTTCCCTTGTCTCAGGACTGGACAGCTCGTTGATCCACTGATAGATCTTTTCTCTATCCACTTGAGCCAGTGCAGTAGGCACAGGCTTCAGGTGAAAACAAGAAAGTAAACAAGTGAGTTTCATCAGTCAAACCAAGCCTTATTCTGCAGCAGTGCTGTAGAGGGAATGCTCTTTTTATAAACACCGGGGAGCTTTTCTAAATATATATACTTGATATAAACTAAGTGACCCTATCAAAATCTAAAATGCACACATCCTTTAATAATTCCACATCTAGGAATTTATCCTACAGGTATACTTGGGCTGTACTGAAGACACTAAGGGTACTTACTGTTGCTCTACTTTAAAAGTAGACAACTTGAAAGAACAAATAGCTATCGTTATGGAACTGGTTAAACATGCATGGGTACATCTTTATATAGAATACTATGGAGGCCTTTAAAAAAAGAGATACCTCTATATGTGCTGATAATGAATTAAAAAAATAAAATAAAATAAAAACAAAAAGGGTGTAGAACAGCATATATGCTTCCATTAATCTACACATATATCCCTATATATTTACACATAACATTTCTAGAAGAACAGAAGAAATTGTTAACAGTAGTTACCTCTAAGTTCAGAATCCATATGGGAGGCTTACTTTTCATCATATACAATAAAATCTTCTGCATAAGCTTTTTTTTTTTAAACCATGTACCTATAATAGTTTTTGAAAGAACAAAGCTATACCCTCCCCACCCATTGCTGGTCTTTCTCCAGTAATTCTAGCACCCTCCTCCATGGAGCAGAAAACCTATGTAATTTGGAAAAGCTCCCCCTTCTTAAAGATTCTCTCCTTTGTGAACCATTCATTACTCACTCATGTAGAAACTATATACACAGATTTACAGACCATACTTTCCTTATCATGCTAACAAATCACAATATTCGCCCCGGCTGATGTGGCTCAGTGGATCGATTGCCAGCCTGAGGCCTGAGAACCAAAGGGCCGCAGGTTCAATTCCCAGTCAGGGCATATGCCTGGGTTGCGGGGCAGGTCCTCAGTAGGGGCATGTGAGAGGCAACCAAACATTGATGTTTCTTTCCCTCTCTTTCTCCCTCCATTCCCTCTCTGAAAATAAATTAAAAAAAAAAATCACAATATTCCCACCAAATTGAGGATTTCTATAATTCTTCACACTTGTTAAATAGCCTTATGACCTTGATTTAGTCCCTTAATTATTCTTTTTAAAATTTCTCACCTGAGGACACACTTACTGATTTTAGAGAGAGGGGAAGGGAGGGACAGAGAGACGGAAACATCAATGTGAGAGAGAAGCATTGACTGGTTGCCACTTGCATGCTCCTCCACTGGGGACATAACCTGCGACCCCGGCATGTGCCTTGACCAGGAATCGAACCCATGAGCTTTCAGTCTACAGACAATGCTCCAACCAAGTGAGCCACACCAGCCAGGGCCCCTTAATTATCTGGAAAATAATATGGTAGACTACAAAAATAATTACCATTGCTATTTCTAGCTCAGAAGTCCTACCCAATTCATGGTGATTTTTATTCCTATGTCCATATTTTCTCACTTAATACCCCCCACACCTTGAGGAAGAAAGGGGTGGGTGATAGAAAGAAGGGCTCTATACTTGCAGATGAGATCACTATGCTCAGAGGAATAAACCCCCTCGGTTCATACAAGTATAAAGGTGCATATTCCGATGCTTTCTGGAACTGAATTAGACAGCTCCTCACGGTATCTACATGTTCCCACTATACCTGAATGTGATAGAATGTTGACCTACCCATTGCACAAATGCAAAGGTGAGGAACAAAAAGGACAAATGTCTTTGTTGAAGAACAGACTGAAGTCTAAGATGGCCTTTGAGGTGTATTCACATTTACTCTACCCAAGCTGAACAATCGCCTTCTATAAATGGAAGCTTGATTATAACCTTTTAGCTTAATGTTTACTTAATGTTTATCATTTCACTTGCTTGACAGAATGAACCACAAGGTATTCTGCTAAATAAACTGAAACATCATGCAGCTTAACGCCTTAGAGCAGCGATTTTGAACCTTTTTTCTCATGGCACACATAAACTACTAAGTAAAATTCTGCGGCACACCAAAAAATATATTTTTTGCCGATCTGACCTAAAACCAGGGTATAACTTTGATTCATTCACACCAGATGGCTATTTGTAGCGTTGGCTGTCATCATTTTTTTAATTTGACAGTCTAAGAAAAAAAAGGTCAGTGCCCCTGACTAAATAATCAGGTATTGCACATTGTAAGAATTCTTGCAGCACACCAACATGCCTGCTGCGGCACAGCAGTTGAAAATCATTACCGCAGAGTAACCTATTAAAAGCTGTTTTTGGACGTCCATCAGTGGTGCTCCTCATGAAACCATGGGCTCCTAAAGCAACAAGATGAGGCTGAAGGAATTGGATGCTTTTCTTCCTCCCTACAGCCAAAGTAGTACAGTCCAAGCACTTGTCCTTTCTATGCTGCTATAGAAAGGGCTCAACTTAAAAAATTATTTTTGGAAATGTAATTCCCACTAGAAGATAGAATATGCTTATTTAGAGTATTACATCACCTTAAAAGTTCAGTAAAAACAAGGGCTAAAATTTTAGCTTTCGGTTTGCTGCCCAGTCTCTTGAATGACCCACAATCCAGTAACTAAAGGGACCTCACAGACACTACTACTTCAGCAATATAGTATCTATCCTGCTTACCCATTATTCATTCTGGTGGACCCTCCTCAAAGTCCTGTCACCCAGACACCACCATCAGTAAATTCCATCACCCCAACTAGAGCCAGCCTGTGACTTGTACCCAGCACCTCTGTACCCCATTTCGCCCCGGGGTACCTTAGGTGAACACCACCAGGCTGTACTGGTAGCCACCAGTCAGCATACCATGGCTTCTGAACAACAGCTCCCATCCCCACACAGGCTATTTCCAGAGCTGACTTGACTCCAGTGAGAAGACAGCGCCTCCTGACTGGTGCTGGCACTCTGGGTGGTCAATTCCTAGTGTCTACTTTTGTGTTCCTAGGGCCATGACCACCTGCTGCCAGCAATACTCCATGTGGGAGCTGTGCAAACTTGGTTCTAAAAGAGCTAAGGATGTCAGGTGGGTGGTAATGTGGCCTCACTAGCTTGGAGCTGTGGGTTCTATAGCCATTCTAGCCATGGGAAGGCAGTGAGGGCAGTTTGATACCAGGAAATACCTGGGGCCGGGAAGCTCCTTTTCATCACCCCAATTGAATTCTGCCCCCAATTTAAGAGATGTTAGTTTAAACCCACTGAATACCTACCATATTTTGCCATGTATAATGCATACTTTTTTGCCCAAATTTTTGAGGGAAAATAAGGGTACACATTATACATGGGTAGTACTAATTCTGTATCTGTATAAATGTTTTTAATTTTCATTTATGCTTATAAGTTAAATGCATTAAAAGTTACTCTAGAAAGCAATAATGGTATCTGTATGCAAAATAATAGCCTAGAATATGATAATTGGTTTTGTTTCTAAATATAAATAAATGACTGAATTAAAAAATTAAAACAAAAGATTTTTTTCCTGAAAGTTTGGGCCAAAAACGTGGGTGCGCATTATACACAGCAAAATACAGTATTTGTTATGGGATAAATACAAATACTTCTTAAAATAAAAAGGGGAGGTAACATATATCTGCTTACTTTGTTAGGCACTGTCTTAATTAAATGAGTATCATCACCACCCTCATTTTAAAAGATGGGGAAACTGAGGAGCAAAGAAATTACTTAAAACTTAACTGGCAAGCCAGGATTTGAATCCAGGTGGCCTGGCAACAGAGTCCATACACTTAACTGCTTTGCTAATGCTGCTCTCACCTAGCTGAAAGATAAGGTCTGAGCTAAAGACGACTTTCTAAAAAGCTATTTTCTGAGACCTAGACAATAGACATAGGGAATATATATAAAAATCTCAGACTAAAATTAAAATGTTATTGCTGTTAACTCAGTGAAATAATACAGGCAGTTTAGTCTAATGCAAGGCACGAAGGATTGGGAAAGAGCCCACTCAGCTTTTCTATGCTTCAGCGTCCTCACTAACCAGGTACTCTAGCGAATGTGAGGTACAGAGGAACTTGTCAGAGCTTCTGTGTGGTCCAAACTGCGTAACAGGTGAAAGTGTATCTAAAAGTTCAAATTTTAAATGAATGTAAAGCATTGTCCATTTAATGGAAGAAACAAGAATTTGGTACTTAAAAAAATACACCCCAGCTTTAATGGCTGTTTGAAAGATGCACTAGGGAGCAAGTGAAAATAAAAGGAATTGAATAGGTATAGAGTTTGAGGAGGCACAGGGAAAAGAGCTGCTTGGTACCAAAGAGTGGAGAAGACACAATCAGATTTTAAGAGCTGGAGAGACAAGCCAACCTTAGAAGAATCCACCTGCCCCTTCCCTACCAGCAGCAACTTCATCTTGACTTGCTTTTCCCAAATTATACACGTAATTTGGGAGAAGGGAAAAAAAAAAAAAAAAAAGCCGGGAAACTGCAAACACCAATTGAGAGATATAAAAGGTACCTCTGCACTTTGAATAGTTACAAACACTTAGAAGCCTGGTGACAGGAGGCAGAGATGGCCACCGGCTTTGGAAACGACAGTTTTCTAGAGCCTCATCACACTAAGCTGACTTTTTATATTTAAAGTCAAGGCCATTTTTTGGCTCTCTGTGCGGTACTTACATCATTTTGCCTAATAATGTAATTACAGCATGTTACTCTCCCGATGACACAGAAAAAGTGGCATGGGCATTTGGAAGGGTGTGCTCGAATCGCTGATCCCGTTTTCCCTCCAAGGCCGAGTGCTCAGTAGTCACCTCCCTCATCTATACCCTCACCCAGCAAAGCGTCTGGGCCCCTACTGTGTGCCAGGGACGGGGGGTAAACAAACACAAAAACAGGACCTGCACAACGCCTGCCTCTGTCCTCACGAGAGACACTGACGACAAAGTGAATGGACTGGAATCAACGCAGTAAAGGGCCCTTTAACAGAGAGAAGTCGGGGCTTACAGAGCCACTTTAGAAAGGACGGCGAAGGGGAGGCCAACTCGAGGAGATTTAGGCAGAGACCCGCGGGAAGAGGAACCACCTGCGCCCACGTGGGGGGCGGGCGCACAGACAGGCGTGTGCGTGAGGGACAGGAGCAGAGGGAGCTTCCCGGGAACAGGGATTAGAAGAGCACCTCGGAGCGGATAGGAGAAGGGACGCAACGCCGGCCAGGGTCACTGGAGCCTACCAAGCAAGCGACGTAAAACGAGACTGTGAACGTGGGGGAGGACCAGCGAGGGCCTTGTCGTGGCAAGGAGTCCGGATTTTACCTAAATGCAACGGGAAGCCATAGGGATTACTTCAGACAGGTGGATTAACTCGCTCCGTCTTCGTTAAAAGACCGCGCGGATAAAATGAGATGTGTGGAAAAAGGTTTGAAGCGCAGGCAACCGTAAGCCAGACGTAATCCTTCTCTTCCCCGGGCCTCAAATTTGCCATCTGTAAAGCGTGTGGTTTGAGCGAGGAGCCATTTCCTCCCCGCGGCGATGCGCCTAGGCAGCGGGTTCCGAGAGCCCCGGGTCCTGTCAAGATTGCTCACGGAATTCCCCTCCTCCTCGCCGACACTCCGCACGCAACTGCCACCCGGAAACTGTTGGTCAGCGCAATGAATCCAAGAATGGCTTGTCGCGGCCGTGGGAGAGGCGCTCGGGACGCAGCGCCAGGCCCCGGGGCCGGAAAAGAACGCGAAACGCCGCCCGAGAGGCCATGAGAGCCCGCCGCCGAGTTAAGCGGGAGCTGACGCCACCTCGGCCAAGGCGCGGCGAGGAGGGGGCCCCGGGCCTCGTGGGTCGAGGGCAGGCGCAGCTGGACTCCGGGCTCGACACAGGGAGCTACGAAAGAAGGCCGAAATGCAGCGCTGAGGAGGGGTTCTTGGCCTAGGCCGGGCGGTCCGGTTACTTACCGCAGCCGTTGCCAGGCTGTGCATGTTGGGAGCGGCCACCGCTCTCCTCCCACCGCCGGACGCTCCCGACCCACGTCCCTACTTCAGCGCCTCTGCCGCCAAAGATGATGAGCCGCCGCAGCCGCCATCGGTCTTCGGCTCGCTCCGCCCCTCCGCAGCCCTATGACCTTTCACCCCTGACCCCGCCCACACAACCTCTTCCCGTCTCCTAGCCCTTAGCGGAGTTAGTCCCAAAGTATGAAATTTGCCTCTTAATATTCAAGACTTAAAGGACACCCGCTACCCACCAGTCCCTGCATCCCCGGCAAGCATCCCCAGAGAGGGGCATGAACTCCAACCCTCCTCCGGAAGCCAGTGAAGGGCGGGAAAAGCCGAGCAGTCTTAGAAGAACAAGTAATGCGCATGCCCCACTGGGCAGAGCAGGGGGAAAACGGTGGGAAGGCGAAAGTGAGTACAGTGGAAAATGCGCATGCGTACTACCGTCTGACGGGGCGGGGCTGCCTCCGCGAGGCCGCGCTCGGTGCTGGGGCGGAGCGAGGGCGTGGAAGGGCGGAGTTTGCAGGCTTGCGCGCACGCGCCTCGTTTGGTCGCGTCGAGTGTGCGTGCGTGCGTTGCGTGTTTGCGTGTGGTCACAGTTCCCGCCATCAGCCGCTCTCCCTGACTCGGGGGAGTGAGCTGTTCCTCTTCTTCGTGTTCGGCGTCTCTTCCTCCCTTAACCCTCTCTCGTCTTCTCCCACGCGGACCCCGTGTTCCAGCTGGCCTGTCGGGGCTCCGGACTCGCAGACACAGGTAAGACGGGCCCAGCGAGCTTCTCAACTGAGCCGTTTTTCTCAGGCCCCCTCCCCCCTGACCCGTGCGGTCCGCCCACTCGGCGTTCACTCTCCTGGAGTTCGCCGCTGCTGTTCAGCCCAGCCTTCGTGCCCTTGGCGCTCCCCTGGCCTCACCGGTACTCCACTTGGGTCTTCCCCTAGGCTTTCCTCCTCTGACCTGGTCTTTACTGTCACTCGCTCCCTCCGCAACCCGAACCGGCCGCCTTTCGCTGGGGGCTGTCGCCGTCCGCCACTCGCGCCTTAACGAGGTCTGCTGTCTCTCTAAGGGGAACTTAGGTTGCACATTCATCAGGCCTTGGACAGGATACTCTTCCACGCTCTTGACATTCTTCACTGTCTTTTCTCTCCTAACCATCTCGCACTGAAAGGTATGGGTTGTATTTTTGTCGTGCATTTGGTCGCTCCCCGTCTCTAGCCATCAGATCAGGTTGTCAAGTTTACCTGTTTCAGTTAATGGTCCACGAAAGGAAGTGATAATTGATGACCAAGTCCTGTGTTTTTGGAGAGTTGGCCGGCCTGTGGGGGTTTGGAGGTGGTTCTTTTAAAAATGTGGCTCGCTGTAAATGTCCTTTCCTGGGTGATAGTATCTTACAAATATCTAACTGGAAGAGATGGTTAAGAGAGGATGTCGAGGCCCTGGCCGCTTAGCTCCGTTGGTTAGAGCATCGTCTGGATACGCTAAGATTGCGGGTTCGGTCTCCGGTCAGGGCACATAAAAGAAACAGCAGTGAATACACAAATAAATAGAAGAGCAAATAGATGTTTCTCTCCCTCTTTCTCCTTCCCCCTTCTTCTCTTTCTCAAATCACGAATTTTTTTAAAAAAAGTTTTTAAGAAGAGAAGATGTCAAGTAGGCAGTTGGACATACAGGGCTGGGGCTCAGAGGAGAGCCCTGGGCTGGACATACGGATCCATGTATACCTGTCATCAGAGCTGTGGGTGTGGATGAAATCGCCTAAACACGGTAGTGCTAGAAGAGACGGGGACCTAAGATGCAGCACCAAGCGATCCTTGGCATTTAGTAACTGGGTAGAGGAATGCAAGTCTTGGGAAAGACGGGAAGTAATCAGTAGGGTTGGATTTCGCTGAAAGGTGAAAGCTGAATGAGGACCGAAGCCCTGTGCAATCAGAGTAATCGATGGTCCTAGCGAGAGGCCCATGGAGTACCAGTGAATGTCCGGGTTTGGTCCCAGGTTCTGTTCTCTTTCTGTTCTTCCCTTTATGCTCTAAGCTGTAAACTCCACGTGTGTATTGATGACTTAAGGATTTTTATTTCCAGCCTCTTCCCTTTCTTTTCAGTTTAAGATCTAACCAGGCACTGTCTGCTTGACACCTCAGCCTAATTATTTTCTTACAAACTTCAAATATAACATGTCTAAAAGCCAAAGTCTTAATCTCTCCTTCCATACCCACCTTCTTTCTTCTCCATGATCTTATTTCATTAAGTGACGTATCATTTTATCCACTAACATAGACTAGACACTGGAAAGCCAGTCTTCTCCCTTATCCCACATGTGTACCCTCTTCAAATTCTATTTATTCTGTTTCCAATATCTGTCCTGAATCTATTTCTCTACACCTTCAGTATCAGTTTTCTAGTTCAAGCCACAATCCTCATTCACCTGGACTTAATGTTACTGGTAGCCTGTGTTCTCATCTGTAAAATGGGAGTAAACATCACCTTACTGGATTATTGTGAGGATTATATAAGGTAACCATAGTAAGCACATGGCACACAGTAAATAGCTGGTAAGGATTCATTCTTACTGTGATCATTGTTATAGCTGAATCACTTCAGTACTTTCCCATCTGGTTGCCCTGTTTTCTTTAATTCTTGCTCCTTCCGCTGTTCTCCCCAAACCCAAACAAACCACATCACTTGTCCATTCAATCTGCACATGTCATTTCTCTGCTCAAAACCCTTCAGTGGATATCCCGTCACTAAGTGTTTATTATTACATTTAGGGTGAAATTCAGAATCTTTACAGTGGTCTACAAGATTCTGCGTAACCTGATTCTTTCCTGCTTTCCTAGCTTCATTTCACACCACCCTCCTTTTCCCTCTCTAAACTCGTCCCAATGCTGTGCGTTTCAGTCACACCGAGTTATTCTCCGTCGCGGGGCCTTTGCACATTTTGTTCTGTTTGCCTGGATTGTTCCAGCATGACCATCCTTCAGATAACTCACTCTTCAGTTTTCAGCTTAAGTGGTACTTCCTCAGAGAAACCTTCTCTTGATGCTTTCTAACTGCTAACTCCCAAGCCTTAAATCAGGTACAGTATTATAATCCCTCCCCACGCTCTGCATTTTATATCATTTTTTAGAACTTGTAACTATATACTTACTTGTGTGATTAAAGTCTGTCATTTACTAGAATATAAGCTAGTAACTTTTTCATGTTTGTTTCTCAGAAATTTGTTAAGTGAATAATAAGCTGGAGCTTGCTGTAAGAACCATCATGTCTTTTGGAAGCACCAACTTAATGACGTTCTTGTCATTTGAATATTCACTCTGCAGACAAATCAAAGGACACAAGAAAAAAAACAAAGGGTTTTCCTGGCTTTGGATGATTTTATATGCTTATGGCATAAAACCACTCAGCTTTCAGATTCTTTGAATTGGAGATAAACTTTATTTAGGTCAACTTCTGTCTTTTAGCCACAACACTAATTTTATCTCTGCATTTGCTTTATTGATCTTTTTAAGAAAGAAAGCCCTTAGAAATCAGAGCAGTGGTTTATATATCTTAACAACAGGTTAAACTATGAGATGAGAGAGGATATGTTCCCATAAATAAAGGAAAATGTCATATTTAAGTAAATTTTTGGTGGTGGATATGGAAGAAAACATTAAAATTTAGTAATTTGTGTATAGAACAAGATTTTTTGTTGAGAAGTAGAAAATAAAACGTAGGAAGCATATGAATGCAAAACAGGCATTTGGATTTTTTTTATAGGAAGTGATGAACTGTTAAAAATGGGAGAAAGTGACAGTTAATCAAGTTGAGTAAGTTCTTGAGTTATGCTGTACAGCATTGTACCTGTAGTTAACAATACTGTATTATACACTTAAAATTTGTTGAGAGAGCAGATCTTATGTATTCTTAACACAATAAAATAAAACTTAAAAAATGTTTGGGAGGGAACTAGCATCAATGGCAAGTATTTAGCACTTAACAAAGTGCCTGTTATGTTGCAGGAGTACAAAAGAAGATAAGGCAGGTCTGTCTCTCTCTCTCCTCCTCCTTTAGGGAGAAAGTAAGGAGACAGCTAGTGCATACTTTCTTTGGTAAGAGATAAAAGTTTTTTAGAAAGGGCAAAGGATTCATTGTATAGAAGAAATGAGACTGGAAAGTGATTGTCGTAACCACTTTCACTGATGAGAATGCAATATAGTAGTAGGTAAAAATATAGGTTCTGGTGTTAGACTTTTGTCTCTTACTGACTCTGTAACCATGGATAAATTACCTGATCTCTCTAAGCCCCAGTTTCCTCGTCTATAAATAGAGATAATAAAATATTTGTCCTTTAGGATTTTTGTGAAAATAAATGCATGTATGGTGCTTAGCACTGTGCTTAGTTTATGTTGTGTAATAAATATTAGATAGGAGTGGTGGCAAAGTGATATGTTTCTGAATTAGGGTAGTAATTATGGAAAGACTGGATTTTAGATAAACGAGAATGAGGTGAAAGCTGATGCTAAGGTCTTTTTAAATTTATTTATTTCATTTTATTTATTTTTCCTGAATGATGGTGGAAGGACAAGTGTTGGGAAGTCTTGGGAGCCTCTTGAGGGCAGGAACTGTATAATTTTCACATTTGTATCCCTACCACAGTGCTGTCGAACTGGAGAGGCTGAATCATGATTTTGTATTGAGAACAAATGAGTTTAAAGTTGATGTTATAGCTTTCAAGAAGGCAGTGAGAGATTTCAGAGATACCTAAATTTGAGAAAGAAGTCCATAAAGTTAGTTTTGAAAGAAAAGTAAAAACTTAAGTTTATCCACCTTTTGAAATTTGTAACAGCTTTGTGAAAGTTGTATTTTAAGACATAAGACATCATTATGTAACAATGTTTATGAAGTCAACAAAGGATGTGTTCTTTTCACTGCCTTCTTAGTTTCGAAATGTAGCAGGGATAAACAAAGACACAGACTGATGAAGGTGCAGCTCTCCCTGAATCCCTCAGTTTGCACGCAGATCCCTAAAGTTCTATTTCTTATGCATGTGTGTATCTTGAGCATTATGTTTTATGTGGTTTTTAAATAATGAAAAAGTGACTCTTTGTTGTATAAATGATCAGTTTTAAAAATAATTTTAATTTCGTGAATTGGATTCTTTTAAAAAGGCACACTTTATTTTCTTTAGTTGAGTTGACGGCTTCCGGAGAACTGGGATAGCTGCAGAATATGAGCAGTTCCCCAAGAAGACTGCATTGCCTTTGGCACAAGCGTCAGAATAAAGGTGCGTTGTTATCACATACAGTTTTTCAGTAAAAGTCACTGAAAAGTAACTAACGTTTTTATTTTAGATGTATGTTTCCAAGAGTATGCATACTGGCAAGAATTGACACTTTTCTTCTATTTTGTAGTAACAGTTTTATGCTGTAGCATGCTTTCTTTACCACAAAATGCTCTTCTGGATAAGTCTATTTTCAAAGTAGTACCTAAAATATGAGCATTTAAGTGTCTGTCCAGGGTATAGAAAAATTTTTGACAATGTTTCTGTGCTTTCATAGAATGCTCAAAGTTGAACATTAATTTTAATAATTGTGAAGAA
>VMDR010001539.1:60112-122406 GCA_007922815.1 Macrotus californicus | reverse complement strand
CTAGATTAAAACAATTATAAACTTTAGTATAATAAGTTATTGTCAAAGTTTGAAAGAACATACACCTGTACTTCATAGGAATAAAGATGGGAAAGCCCTGCTACAAATCAAATCATAACTGTGAACTGTTATATTTACCTCTAAAATCCTCTTTCATGTGTAAACTCTTTATGGGCAGTTCAACACATTTAAATGTAAGTCAACTAATAACCACTCCCACTTAAACAACACATTTTTAAACCTGCCTATTTAGTATCTAGACAGATGAAGAGAAACCCAAGAACCTGTATGAGCAAGAACCACCCCCCCCCCAAAAAAAAAGGTGATTTTGATGTAGTTAGTCCATCCTCTGCCTGTGGCAACCACTGTTCCAAACCAGTGGTTCTCGACAGGGGACAACTGAAACGCCTGGACATTTTGGGTTGTCACAACAGAAGGAGGGGATATGCTACTGGTATTTGATGGGCAGAAACCAGGAAGGCTGCCAACCATCCTACAGTGCACAACACAGCTCCACTACAAAGAATTGTCCAGCCCAAAATGCCAATAACCTTAGGGCTGAGGAACCCTGGTCCAAAGCAACCAGCCATTCTGATTATGTAGAAATTCCGCAGTCCTCATACTGGTCACTTCAGGTAGGTTACAGGTTCCCACGGCAGTCAGAAACATGGCCTGTGACTACGAAGCTTACTATTGGTTAAAAGAATGCACATACATGCCCAATATTAATAATTTGCACTGCATGTACCTATTCTAAAAATATTACAGTAACTCAGACTATACATGTCCATACGAGCATTCAAGAAACCAATTTTTAAGTCTTTGCTGAGGGGAGGCAGTAGTACAAACTATTTTAACTTCCAAACCCTGTTCTAAAACATACAAAACAGGAGCTAAGAGTAAGAAGAACCAGAACTTAGTCTCCCAACTCCTGGTAAAGAAAAAAAGGAAAGTTCCTCTTCCCAGCCGATCACCGTGGATAGTAGGACTTCCATTTTTATTCAGCCAAAAACAAAGGTACTTCAAAGCTCACTTTAACTGCATGCAAAATGAGATTTACTAAAGGCCTGCTATGTCCCCACATGAAAATCTTACGTACAGAGCTTAGGAAGACCCTACTACAGGTCTTTTTCTATCCTACCATAATCAAATGGTATAAATATTGGAAGAAAACTTTGGGGTAAAACCAACAAAGGATATTCTGAGTCAGATATCCCAGATAATAAAACCTGCATTTTTTACATATTGGCCTACAGGCTGCACCCACAGAATGGGTCAAGAAACTTGTAAGACTCAAAATATATACTTTGTTTGGTTAATCATAATTAATGAGCAAGAACTGTGAATGGCAAAATGACATCAGGCGTTACTAGTAAAGCTAGACCTCAGTCCTTGAGTGTGGCTAAGAAAGAATTCAGAGCCAAGAATTCAAATACAAGTGAAAGTTTAGAAAGTCACAGAGGGAGAAGTGAGCCAGCTGGGCTGTGTGGACTCAGGAAACAAGTTAAAGAAGCAAAAGAAAGCCCCTTGGAGCTTAGGAGAAAGCAAGCAAGGGTGCACACCTTGAGGGGAGAAAGGTGGAGAGAAGGCGAGGACCTGGCTCTAGAAAGAGAGAGAGAGCGCGCCTGGGGGAAGAAGGGGGCGGGGAAAAGCACAGGTGCGCTCAAGAGTCTGTGTCTTAACAGGGTTTTATCTGTTTTCCAAAGGCAGGGATTTTAGGGGTTGTCTCAGGGGAGGATCTCAATAGAATATTCACCAGTTCTCCAGGTATGTCCTTTTAGGGTCATGTTCTCAGCTAAGGATGACACTAGGGTCATGAGTCAGTGCAGCTGGTTCTGATGTCAGCCTGATGGCGACAGACACATCGTCTGGTTTTGCAGCTTTTCTGGGCCTGGAGCTGAAATGCAACTGAGGCCTAGATGTTATCTCTCGCTTGACCAAAACTCTGTCTCTGTGGTCAACAGACCTGAGGCCAGATTATTAGATGTGGGCCAGAACCTCACTGCCCTGGGGGCTCAATGCTAAAGGGAGTGGTCATGCAAGGGCTTGTATGGGAGTCCTATGAGGCTATTCTTTGGTCCCCCTGTCCCTCCTCTAAGGGGATCTACCACATGGCGAGCGACATGCCAGGGGAGGAAAGGCCAGGGCAGGGTCTAAACTGTATGACCAAGGATATGAAAAGTCAGGGGGTCTAAACCACATGACCAGCAACAGGCTCAGGGAGCAAAGGTCTCCCTGGGGCAGGGGGGGGGGGGGAGGCAGCAAGGTCCCACCCTACAATACTTGTTTTCTCAGTTTTTCCCATTGTTAGGTACCTGGGGCCTTCTGCCCTGGTTACCCTCTGTACCTGGCCTACCATTCCTACTCTGCTCATGTCTGTCTGACTGCCTACTACACCATAACTAGCTAATTACACAAATAAGACATACCTGAGAGCTGATTTGCACTACTAATCCACTTAGGTACATGAACAAACATGCAGATTTTAAACTCAAATGAAAGGATATGATTTCTGAACACACTGAGAAAGATTCCATTAGAATTACCCCATTCCACTGGACAACATTTCCATGATGTGGCATATGGGCTTATATTCTAATGATAGACTGATTTCTTCCTCTGAATCCCCAGTGCTATAAAGGAGCTATCCAATTCAAACTCAAGCACCGAAGGCAGAGAGTACCTGGGTAGATGGTGGGCGGTGGGTGGACTGGTATTCATATCCCAAAGCACTGGGGGTTTGGGCAGTCCAGATAGAATCTGTGGCAGACACAAGGCTCCAATCTGGAGCTCCTTACCCAGCCTTGGGGCCCTTCGCACAAGCCAGATCATTAGGGAGCTTCACTGAATGGCGTGCCTTTGCAAAGGCAGGCTAGCGTATCTGCTAGATTCACAATGCCTGTTAAAGCAGTGTAGAGCCGTCACACCCCCACTACAGGACGAAGACAACTGGTGACGGCGGCCTCGTACAGAGCCAGAAAAACAACGACCTGCTCAAAGATGATTTCTCAATATCCATCAATGACCAAAAAGACAAAACAAAGTAATTTTTGCTTTACTGAGCAAAGTAACGTTTGTGGCCTTTGGACCTTCCTTTCTGTCTACAAAAATAAAAATAAAAATAAGAGAAGAGAAGAGAAAAGAAAAAAAAAATGGAAGGCTCCAAAATTACAGAGGGTTGATAAATATTAGTGTACAATATGAAATTTAACCCCTACCTCCATTTTTCTAGACTTAAATTGGTCTTTAAATAAAAACTCACCACAAAATTTCAAAACATAAACACTGCATTTTTTCTTTTCTCTCAGCAGTAAAATGTATTTATTGTATTCTGTTCCAAAAAATAAAGGTTGCTCAATTTCCTGTCAAAAGCAATCCAGGGAAGGCCACCTGCACTGTGAAGGCAGTGAGGAAAAAGAAATAAAATAAAATGCTCAAAAAAAGTCTGCATGAGTGGGTGTATACTAAGCGCAAAATAACTGCCACTTTGGGTTTTTAAACGCTTTATTCCTTGATCCTTCTGAGAAACATGAAAATTGGCGTGACTGCTGAAGAGAAGAGCCCTCCAACGCATCTGAGGAAAACAAGCCCTCAGACGGACTTCAGCTCTACCAAAGCAAAGAAGGCCTGAGGGGGGATGGGGGCAATTCAAGGCCTTTAGCCCACGACTTTCTGGACTAGGGGGAAAAAACACATTCTATCGAACACAAAACTGACATGTGACGTTCTCAGAAAGAGAAGGCTGCTGTGACAATTAACCTCCGCCCCGCAGCTACCGCACCCCCATTCCGCATTACACGCATTTTCAGAGTAGGACCAACTAACCCTAAACCTTCGGGGGCTCACCATTCACAGGCACAGGCGTGAGCTGACTAGATCACGGATTAGTACAGCATCGCCTTCTCCACGGTGCCCATCAAATTCCCCTTGCCCTGCTGACACTTTACGAGAACTCTGAACTCTGAGACAGCAATCAACCCGCCCAACACTTTTTACTGCAAGCCTACTGAAACCTGCTCAGTTCTGAGGTCGGGGCAGTGTGGTGGAAAAGGGGAAAAGCTCAAAGGCTCACTAGAGAAGTGAGGAGAAAAGAGCAGCATAACAAAGTAAGGTAAGATGAAGGCAGCATTATCAGAGAACTGTGCCAGGTAAAATGTCACATTTTGGTAAACCAGACTTTCCCGCTGAAAGGAGCAGTTTGCTACAAAGACAAAACACAGGTGATGAGAACGGACAGGGGAAAAGAATGTGTCCAATGTGTCCGTGAGGTGACAGGAAATAGCTACAAGCAGAACCAAAAGACAATCAGATACACCAGGAAGCCACACTAATAGGACACTTGTCAGTCAAGACAGCACAGAGAAGCAAACCCCTTAAACCTTCCAAATGATTTGTTTGAGAAGCAAACAATTGTGAGCTGCTAAATCAACTAACAGAAAGGGGGTTTGGTTTTGTTTAATAATATCTGCCCAGCCTACAAAAAAAAAGTGCCAGACCTAACTTGATTTCCCTGAATCAGTTGAGAAGGCAGCCAATGGACCGGCCTATGCCCCCTACAGAGTCTACTGAGTAATTTCTATACACAGCTACAGAACTGCTCTCCCACAGAACTACAAAAATCACGACCACCAAAACCAGAAATGAACAGTGATACAGTAACCGTCACCTAACCCACAGACCAGATTTGACTTTCTCCAATCATCCGAGTATCTCACACTGCACTTAGCATCCATATCTCATTAGTCTATTTCAGTCTAGAATTCCTGAAACTTTCCTTGACCACTCTGAAGATGCCGGGCCAGTTTTGCAGAATGCTCCTCAGTTCCTTTGGTAATGTCCTTTGATTAGACTCAGGTTACGAATTTCCAGCAGGAACACCACAGCAGGGCTCCTCTCGGTGTACCCTATCAGGTGGTGTCTATCTCAGTTTTTTTCCTTGACTGGTAATGTGAACTTAAATCACTTGATTAAGGCAGTATCCGCCACATTTCCCCACTGTAAAGTTACTCCATAATTAATAGGTTTTTTTGTGAGCTGACACTTTTAGACTATACAAATGTCCTATTTCTCAATGACCTTTCCATTGATAACTGTTGGCCAAATTAATTATTCTATGATAGCTGCCAAAAAGTGATTTTGTAGACTGATCATTTCTATCATTTTGGTGAGAAAAAACGGTATTCAGAAACTAGGATCTGAGTGTGCATCCCCAATGGGGTTATCACTGTTCCCATCGCCTGAGCAGAAACACACACACACACACACACGCATACTTGCACACACTCACTTCTTTATTTCCTTCTGTATCTATCTATGTATCCTGAAAACCATGAGTCACAACTCCAACGCAGCATCACGGGGCTCATTCTCATCCTCACCTCTCCTTTTCCCACGAGAGCATACCTCTGACTCCCATTAACCTCAACTTATTTCCCTACCGGATTCACACAATGCTACCCCTACCTCTGACCCACTATCAGAAAATGCCTGCTCTAATGAAAGGGTCAGTAAGAGGGAAGCCTAGAAAGACAAAAACATTTTTAAAGATTTTATTTATTTATTTTTAGAGAGAGGTGAAGGAAGGGAGAAAGAGAGGGAGAGAAACATCAATCGGTTGCCTCTCGCACACCCTCCACCAGGTACCTGGCCCACAACCCAGGCATGACCTTTCGATTCGCAGGCTGGCGCTCAATCCACTGAGCCACACCAGCCAGGGAAAGACAAAAACATTTTAGGTAGGTCACTCTACTCCAGCCAAATCCTATAGAAAAAATTGCAAACCTACACCCACCCCCATCAGTAAATGCTGAGTACAGAGCTAAGAGCTCTATACTCACCTGGGTGTGATGAAGCACTCTTATTAGAGACTATAGGGCAAAAGGAAGTCTACAGTTGTTCATGTGGAAAATAATACAATAATTAATAAATAATATTAGAATAAACTCTTTTGTGTACTCACAACTGTAAACCTACTTTTGCCTCACCCCTGTATATAATAAGATATCATTTTTACAGAGCCCAAACAGGCAAAGCTAAAAACAGATTGTTCACAGATATACTTATTTTAAGAAGCAAGGGAATGCTGAACATAAAATTCAGGGCAGTGGTCATCTCCAGAGGGAGGTAAGAAGACGAGATCAATAGAGGAACACAGAGTAGCTCCGAAGTACCAATCATGCGCTAGTTCTTAGGGAGCACCTGCAAGTGTTAGGTGCAAATTCCTTGACATACACCACTGGGCATCACCAAACTATGAGGAGGTCATTGGCAGTTTCCATTCTACATTTGAGATTGGAGACCTAGAAAGGTTAAGCATGTTGCCTATGGTCACACAACTACTAAGCAAGAGCTCAGATGCAAACCCAGGTCTAACTCAAATCTTCTACTAGTTCTCAGACAGATAGAGGGCAGGAGAAATGGAGTTAGGATTCTGAGGGTAAGATTCCTTCGGTGCCTCTGAACCATTTCCAGAATGGTTTTCAGGATATGGGCAAGTCTAGGCCCAAAACCAGGGCGGGTAAAGTCTTCCTGAAGGAAGGGAAAGGGGGTAGAGGCACACACCTGGGCCATACTTGAAACTACAATACGGACAATCCTTCAAGGAGTGTTTCCATCACCATCCACAGGCTACAAATTCTGGTTCAATTCAGTCACTAAATAAAATCTCCTCTCCGAGGCCCCTAGTAAAATCTGATTACTGATTCTTTTGTTTTGAAAGCTGAGACAAGCGAGAGAAGACTAGGATAGGAACCCACTCATGAAATTCCAAACAAAACTGATGGTGAAACTCTAAATCACTTGGCACACAGCATGAAATGTGAAATTAGTGACAAAATGCTGAGCCCTTTTTAAACAATGCGTACAATGGGATAAAAAAGCAGAACAACAATATTTCTCTGAAGGACAGACCAGACATCTTGGGAAGCTTAAACACTCCTCTATACCTGGGGCTATTTCACAACTGGTAAAACCCAAAAAGATGGATTTCCACAAAAATAAAAAGCAAAAAAGATAGTGTATTCATCTTCTCAAAAAGTCAGAAAGAACTGTATTTCTGGTGGAAATATCTCCTGAGTCTATTAAAGTCATGACAACTCAAGTGTCACCTGGAAATGTTTCCTGACTTTGTAACCAGAGTTCATGCTTTCTCATCTCTTTAAAATGGGATCCGTTTGTCCATTGTTGATTTCCAGAGGGTGAATCCGAAATTCAATCGGAAATCATTTTAAGCCTAGCCTTCCCCCAACTAAAAAAATATATCTATATTGCTAAGCTCTATATTGCCTTTCCTGTCAACTTTTTCTTTCCAAAGAGGAAAACTAGACCTAGGTCACAGACCAAAAAAATACTACAGAACAAAAGAAATAAAGGGACACACACAAGATGGTGCAAAAATAATTCAAAACTCATGCAAACCTCAGGTGACAGCCTGGAACTATCTACAACATGTAAAGGTTAAGAAATGTAAACTCATCCTGTCAATAGAATAAGCACATGAGAAGCACACACACACAAAATAAATCTCACAGGATAAAAAGGAAAGGCATTTAACAGAACTCTACAAGGCCAGGGCCTTTTTTTAAAAAAAAATCTTTTTACTTTCTTTATGAAAAGCAATCAGGTGCTGTTGAAATCAGCATCTGGTATTAGGGAGACAACCCAAGTTATCCTGAGGAATTCTGAACGAAGTCAACAAACTGAATAAATTAATCCACAGGTACTTGTTTCTCCCACCCTGCTGTTCTAAGCTTACACCATCACAAGACAAGCAGTAATTATCCTGGAGAGTTATGGAAGAATAGCCCGGCTTTAAAAGAAATTTAAGATGTAAAAAATAAATAAAATGTATTACATTAACATCAAAAAAGGGAAACCCTGAAATATATTAAAGAGTTTTATTATAAACTCCCAGATAATAAATTTTAGGTAAAAAAATCAATACAGCTATTTGAAAAATAAACCCTCCCAAGCTAATGTCATTTACTTGTTATTGAGACAACCCACTTATCAAGGGACTCAAGATTTGTATTTTTTAACGTTAATGGATTTGACAACTCATGAAGACGCAAGAAAAATGACCTTCCCAGAAAAGTACATACCAATGGTTCTTTGATCCCAAGTTCTACAAACTACTTCTTATTCTTCCTTGCCCTGCAATTCTAAGCATAACAATTCTACAGAGAGAAAGAGGCAAGCAAATCAAGTGCCTGGAAAAAAGGCTGAAGTGGTATGACACAGGAAATAAGTCCTTTTACAGGCTTCCTACCTTCAGCTTGAGGCTTCCCCAACTCAGTTCGAGTCACTTCTATCTACCCATTTACTTGAGCCAGAAACTCAGGATTCATTCTCCATTCCTTTGTTTCACACCCCATACTCATCTTGTCAAGACCTACAAACTCTACCTCCTGAAGAGGATGTGAATCTTTCACTCTCTCCCTCTCTCCACTGTCACCACATTGGTCCAAGTCACCACTGTCTCTCAACCAGACAACTGCCCCAGATTCCTCATTAATCCCCTTTTTACCCATGATCATTTTCCACGGAGTAGTCAGACCTACTCTTTACAAGGCTTACCTCCTGAAATGGCACCCATCCAGAACAGAGTCCTAATCCGCCGCCACAGGAAGGCGCAGGTTCTCGTGACACCTTACAAAGTGTGCCACCTACTCTTCACACCAGAAAAAGTCATTCTGGGTATTAAAGTGACAGGAGGACATATTAAGGGCAAGCTTGTGGCCTGAAAAAAGTGAAAGTTCTTCTCACCGAAAGAACTAGAAGCACATTTGCATGGTGCTTTTGACTCCGTGGGCAAAAGCAAGAAGCGGAAACTGCTGTCACATACAGGGAACAGATGGGCTGGGTAATGCAACTGGACAGTCAACCACCTTTCCCTTCCTCTCACTAGAACTTAAGAAACGCTCAGTTAATAAGGAAACAAACTAGAAATGCAGGAGCTCAGAGCTGAAGCAGGACTTGAATACATACCAAGGAACATGTTATGAGCATCACAAACTGATTACATCTAAAAACGACAGAGAAAATTTCACCTATGTGTTTCCTTATTCTCAAAAATGCAGGTTATTCTTGCCACAGCCTCAATTAAAACGGAGATCCATCTGTACCCTCACCAGCCAAGCAAACCAAATCTTAACTATTGAGATATAATTATATGCTGTGTTTAAAAACAAGTAACCACTTTGATTCAAACACTTACACACCCACAGGGCAGGGCACAAAGCTCTGAGCAAATCGATGCTGAGTTCCAAAGATCGCAATGGCAGGGTCTCTTTCGAAAAGTTTGCCGCCTAGTCCATGGGAGACAGCAAGTAAAAGCAGCAATGACACAGACGGAAGCGTCGGGAGGTGCAGCTTCCCAGGTGGCAAAGAACACAACGGTTAGAAGGTCGGCTCGCTGGGATGGGGGAAGAAAATGAGTAAGTTTCCAACGGGCACAGAGAACAGAGGGAAACCATTTCAGGGGAGAAAATAGAATAGAGACAGAAGAGGCTTCTGTGCACACAGTGTTTGAGAAAACAAAGAGTATACACCATGGAAACACATTTTAAATATCAAATATACAAAGCAACACTTAAACTCTAAAGGTTGCATGGGAATTTTCTCTAACAGCCACAGGAGATGAACTGGCTTTACTCTCCATTCAGTGTCTGTCAGCTAGCTTTGGCCTTGACCTTCATAAAGCCAGGGAGCCAGATGCCTACTTCAATGTCATTTCTGGCATCCATGTGCTTGTGTGGGATCAGTCATCTTGTGCCTACCAAGATGGCCATCAGATCTCATCACCCCAACAGCATCAGTCATCAGCACAGGGCAGCGCAATTGGAGTTAGCGTTGCAGTGTGAGTAATCACCTTCGAAGACAGGGAAGTATGCAGATGAAACTAGAGGATTTATAATTCCACCAGGCAGCTGAAGTATAAATGAGCATTTTCTGCAAACCTACAGTGGTGCTAACGCCTTATGAGACGTGGGGATCATGTTCATTGGACAAGAAGAGGCAGGCTAGCAGAGTGAGTAAGCAAGTGTGTGGGGGTTTTTTCCCTCCAGTTTTATTAAAATATTACTGAGGTGTAACACTGCATTAGCTTAAAGCGTACAACATAATGATCTGATGTATGTATATATGGGGAAATGAATACCACGGTACGTTTAGTTAACATCTACCTCCTCATATATTGCAAGCAAGTGAGTGCCTCTTACTGCAAAAGAAAAGGCTATAATTCTAATGCTGCATTTGCAAAGTTAACTTTACACACAAAAAAGTAGTTCAGTAAGTTCAACTAGTGCCTGAATTGAAAAGTAACTTTCACACATTGGTCTAAAGAACTGCAATTAAATTTTAGTTATTTCATTCAATTTAGGCCATAAGCTTTTCAATAAAAATAAAATATTCTAGACCTGACCGGTGTGGCTCAGTTGGTTAGGCATCGTCCTGCAAAGCGAAAGGACAACGGCTCAATTCTGGGTCAGGGCACACGCCTGGGTTGCAGGTTTGGTCCCTGGCTGGGCATATACAAGAGGCAACTGATCAATGTTTCTCTCTCACATGGATGTTTCTCTCCCTCACTGTCTCCCTCCCTTCTCCTCTCTCTAAAAAGAAATAAATAAATCTTTAAATAAATAAATAAATGTTCTATGTGATAATTTTATAAAGCAGAATGCAAACACTGTTACCTCAGATGATAGAATTGCTTCATCATGTACTCACATAAGATGGTCAGAGAAGATGAAATAGTGGCTTTTACATTTAGCAGGCTACCTGGACAAAAAGAGTCTGAATCTGAACATCATACCTGGCAGACAATGCCAACAAAGCATCCCTAACAATCGAACTGCAAAGAAAGTAACTCACTGACTGGAACGAACTGGGTAGGTCAGCAGGACTGCGGGACTGGTGCTGGAGCGTTGGAGCATTCATTCCACAGTTTTTAAACAACCTGCTAAGGAGCTGAGATTACTCTACAGGCAACAAGGAACCACCAAAAGTGTATTAGGGATTATCACAATCAGAACCAATGTGTGTGTATGTGTGTTTGCAAGCACACACACATACACACACATTTTATTTTCACCCCCACCCCGGCCCCCACCAGAAACAAGTTCAACAGAGAAGTGGAAGAGAGCCTGAAACAGAAAAGGCACCGAACAGAGGAGCACCAGCAACAAGGCTGCTGCCATCTCCCAGGTGAGAAATTGGGGCTGAACCAAGAGAGTGGGGAGACAGGAATGAATTAAGAGACTGGGAGATAAAACTGACAACACTTAAAAAACAGTTAGACATGACGACTGAGAAAAATAGAACCAAAATCAACTAAAATCTCAAGTGCCGTTGCTGTCCAAGTGAGGAGCCGCACCACCATAAAATGAGTAACTATACTATTCTCAAAAGTAGTATTTTTATCAAGGTTACATTTAACTGATCTTTGAGTTTATTACTATGTAACTTCAACAAAGTCTGAAATCATCCATTAGCCACAGAGAAAGCAGTCCTAGAAATAGACTCAGCTCTAAATGCTCATCTGGAAAAGTGTCAATCTAGTTTATGTGAAAGATCCATAAATAATCAATAGTTTAGAATTATCAAAACATACAAGGTATTCTACAAAAGAAACATTCTAAAAACAGACTAACTCGAGCTCTCCATAATGAATAGCACTGGCTCGATGAATTTATTTCATAATAGAATATGTTTCATGTTCTACTAAATGAGTTTCAGCATTAACTCATTACATCACACTTGAAAATACAGCAAACCTTTTAAATAGCACATGCAATATATGATAAGTTATTAACAATGCTACTCAAAACAATACAAAAGTATATACACACAACATAACCAGGGTTAATACCTAATACAAGAGCTAAAATGATAATATTTTCACAAAAAAAATATCATTTTTATCATGCTATGCTCCTTCCCCCTCCCCCCCCCCAGATTTCCTGAGGAACACTTGGCAAAACTGTAGGATATTTAAAGTGTACAACTTGATGATCTGGTACACAGAGTGGGGCAAAAGCAGGTAAAGTTTACTACTTTGTGAGTACACAAAACAGTTTATTCTTGTATTACTATTTATTAATTATTGTATTAGTTTCCATATGAACAACTGTAAACCTACTTTTTCCCCGCCCTGTATATACACATTGTGAAAGGATTCCCCCAATTAAGTTAATTACCTCATCCATCACCTCACATAGCCACCTCTGGGGGGGGGGGGGGGGGGGGCGGGATTTAAGTTCTACTCCCTTAGCATATTTTAATTCCACAATACAGTGTTATCACCATGTTGCACACCAGACCCTCAGATCCATTCATCTTACAACTCACAGTCTGCACCCCATGCCGCCTTGCTACTTTCAATGTCAGGGTACTAACCACTTAGACCAAGTCTCTCTGTGGAACATGCTGGTTTCTAAAGATCAGCAGACTGTGCGTGAACTGCGAAAAGCACAGAAACCCAAGTCAACCATGCAAAGTGCAACCATAAATGAACAAACAGGACAACAGTTGGCCAGGGGTGTAAATGTTAGGTAAAAATGGGTAGGCAAATAAGCTATGACTTGTTGAGGGCCTCCTGAAAGTCTGGCACTGGGCTGAGGATTCCAGACTCTCCCACACCTCATCCTCACGGTGTCATGCATGAGTCTTTGGATAACTGTATATAAGCTTTATGAAACCAGACAGGGCTTGGAAACCGGCATGGTTCCAGGTCCTCAAACAGCACCTCACGCGCAGTAAGTATTCAACAAAAATCTGTCACATGCATAAATGAATGGATGGATAAAACACTAGATGGCTGATGGATGAATGAATAGGTATTTTTAATAATAATGTTGATATAGCTCAAGTATGCAAAAAGACCCTGACACCTTAGGAAAGAGAAAACAAAAATGTTATTCTAGCCACTGTGTTTCCTTCTCCAAGCACAGAATATCACAGCAGAATGGAAAAAGCATGGGCTCCATCATCAGACCTGGACAGGAAGCCCAGTTTCAGATCTGCCTTCAGTGTGTCCCTGGACAAGTTTACCAGTCCATGACTGAAATGCACAGACTAATTCCTTAATCTTGAAGTTGTAAAAAGGCTTAACTGAAATAACATATTCTGAATACCTAGCAAGTACCTGGCACATAATTAGTCCTTAATAAATATAAATCTCTCCAAGTACTGGGCCAAGGAAAACGAGCCTGGTGCTGACACAGCGTCCCAGTGAAAGGACAGCAGGACAGCACTGAAGTCATTTGTAACTAACTATCAATCCAGACACCCGGCTCATCACGTGCTAGAGGAATTAATCACAGCATGAGCCCCCACAGAAAAGAAAAGGAAGGGACTGGGCTCTGCCAATGCAACAAAATACAAAACTAAACAACTAGCATATGCTCTGTGCTTGGCAATTTCACACTTGCCAAAATTCAGCATATTTTTCTTCACTACTGTCAAAGCTACTTTATTGATAATATCTGAATTAATTCTATTGACTTGATACAATTATGGATCAGCAAGGATTCTTCCTTTTTTGATGGCATTTTTCCCATGACCATTTAGTCCCTTTTACTCCTCCTCCCCCCACAATCCCCACACTGTTGTCCACATCCATGAGTCCTTTTTCCTTCTTGCTCCCTCCCTCCACCCCATCACGTCCCCCCACCTTAGCTGTCAGCCTGCTCTCTACCTATGAGTCTGTCTCTATTTTGCCTGCTAATTCAGTTTGTTCATTAGATTCCACATGTCAGTGAAATCATATGGTATTCGTTTTTCTCTGACTGGCTTATTTCACTTAATAAAATGTTCTCCAGGTCCATCCATACTGTCCAAAGGGTAAAATTTTCTTTTTTTACACTCGATTAGAATTCCATTGTGTACATGTCCCATAGTTGTTTTATCCACTCATGTATGGATGGACAGTTGGGCTGCTTCCGTATCTTGGCAATTGTAAATAACGCTGCAATGAATATAAGGGTACTTATGTTGTTTTGAATTAGTGTTTTGGGTTCCTTTGGATATATTCCCAGAAGTGGGATCACTTGGTCAAAAAGCAGATCCATTTTTAACTTTTTGAGGTATCTCCATACTACTTTCCACAGTGGCAGCACCAGTCTGCATTCCCACCAACAGTGCAAAGGTCCACATCCTCGCTGGCACTTGTTCTTTGTTATTTATTGATGAGCGCCATTCTGACAGGTGTGAAGTGCATTTCTCTAATGATTAGTGACGCTGAGCATCTTTCCATATGTCTATTGGCCATCTACATGCCCTCCTTGGAGAAATGTCTATTCAGGTCCTTTGTCCATTTTTTAATTGGGTTGTTTGTTTTTTGGTGTTGAGTTTTGTAAGTACTTTGTAAATTTTGGATTTTAACCCCTTATCAGATGTATGAGAGGATATGTGCTCCCATTCTGTGGGTTATCTTTTTATATTGTTGACGATTTCCTTTGCTGTGCAAAAACTCTCTAATTTGATGTAGTCCCATTTCTTTTTCCTTTGTTTCCCTTGCCTAGGAAGATACACCCAATAAAATATTGCTACAAGCAGTGTCCAAGATTTTGCTGCCTGCTTTCTTGAACAATTTTTATGGTTTCGGGTCTAACATTGAAGTCTTTAATCCATTCTGAATTTAATCTTGTGTGTGGTGTAAGAAAGTGATCTAGTTTCATTTTTCTACACATATCTGTCCAATTTTCCTAACACTATTTATTGAATAAATTATCTTTAGCGCATTGTATGTGCTTGCTTCCTCTGCCAAATATTAACTGACTATAAAGTTGTGGGTTTATTTCTGGGCTGAGGGTTCTTTTTAAGAAAAATTTCCTAAGGCCTTTCTCCAGGCTCCATCTCCAAGAGACCAAAATAACTAACTGCACGTTTGCCTAGAATCAGCCCCTTATACGTTTTCTCTTTCACAAGTCAACAGCATTCTATCACACAACGCGGACCGAACATGACTGAAACCCTCAAACTTCTTATCCACAATTAAAAAGGTGAAAATAATTTTTGACAAGTTCTAATATAGTTTCCTCTTATGAGTCAGTAGCAAAATAAATCACACAAATTATTTTACCTATCTTTCTAGTTATTGCTTAACTATCAGGTGAAGTAAATAGCAATACCTTTCCTCTTACTGAGTTAACGAGGAATTTACCTTAACTTTAGAAGGTGCTTTGAGCATGCTGCTCAACTGTGAGCTTCAGGAAGATCAATATGAATTCCCATCACTCAGCTGAAACATGGATCCAAATCACTCAGCTCAAACATGCAGTTAAATAGTTTTCTTCTGGATGAAGGTAACTATACTCACTGCTGATCTCAAGTGAACATTTTACAAAGGATGGACATAGCTGGAAAGATGGAGAATAGAACAAATTTGGGCAGAGGGAGACAGTCACACCAGAGAAGGCTTCTTATAGTACGAAGTTCTTTCTTATAAATGAAAATCTGAGTATCCATCATCAAGTTTGGAGAGTAGATCAACAGAACAAGAGATCAGTAAGATTCTGAGAACTTAAACCAATTTACAAAATCTCTACCTACAAAATAATAGTCCCTCACAGAGGATTCCATTGAATAAATCAATGTTTGAAAATGAATACTGTACAATTTGGTGAACAGAGGAAGTGAAGTTGCTGAGGACACTATGGAAGGTACACCCTGCTTTGATTAGAATCATCCAGAAGCTATGAGAAAAAGGATTAGCACCTAGCAGAACAGCTCCGTGAGGAAACCCAGGGCAGGGTGTTGGCTGGGAACAAAGCTCCACCTATAGGAGTATCTGATCAGCTTCAACACCTTCATCCACCCTTGCCAACCTCAATGCCACATAGCTCGCAGCTTTCTGAAGACAATTCTGCTCTAGTAACCTACCTATCAGCTGGGAACAGGACTGGCCTACTACACTACAAAATACTTGTCTGCTTGGAAATATATTTGTCACTGCAGGGTAACAACTGATTTTCTAGTAGACATCAATGTTTAGAAACATCTGTTTAAGCACATCAGATGTTCCAAGGTCTGATCGGCCCTGGGTAACCAGACCACTGGGGTTGATGAATTATGAAGCCTTTTTAAAGCAAGTCCTACCAGCATGAGTGTGGGACAGTAACATCTCATAAATCAGCTTTTGCGAACTCTGAGCTCTGCACCATATCAGAACACAATCTGTTCTTTAGTTGTACATAGCACACATTCAATTTTATTTGGAACATTTCTTACTACAGATTCCCTTCAATCCCAAATACTTATATTTTTCTATAAACACCCATCACCTCTTCACCAAAATTACCTAAAAACAGTAATTTTCAATTTTTTCTTACCCTTTCTTAATCCTGATGAAGATGTAGGTATTCATGAAACTGAATACAACAATTTTAATAACTCTGAAGGAGTTTTAGAAGAAGATCACCCAAAACACTTGTAGCAGAAACTAGGAATGCCTCACTATACTGGCATCTTTAATGAAGAATTTAAGAAAATTGTGCTTCTGTACTTCTCAAGATTTTAATCAACCATTTACTAAGTTCAACTATTTATCTCATGTATGATAAGTTCCAAAGCCAAAGCCACAATAAGTTATCAATATGATAAAGCAAATGAGAATTATATCCCTCATTCTGAATGTCCAGGATGTGCCATTTACGGAGTGCCTTTTAGATACTGAAGAGTCAAATAGAATTCTTAGTCCATGTTTTCAAGGACTTTATAGTCTAGAGAAGCAAGCTAAACAATTAAATTTAAAAATTCGGTAACACTATAATGGAAGCACACACTGTAAAGTAACTAATGTTATAAAGCCAGAAAACTAAAGATGTTAACATATAAGCTGCTCCTACAAAATAGTAATAATTTATTCAATAATAGAAAGGAGTGTTTAAGGAAAAAAAACAGCAAGGGCACCAAAGGACAAGAGCATCATGTTATGCAAGGAATCTCCACATCGCTGAACAAACAAGGCTCGGTGAGGAGAGGAGTCGGCAAGGAAGCAAGACAGCCTGATACCCTGGAGGGCATTCAGACTCCATCCTATGGGTTATGGGGAATCCCTGACTCCTATACCTGAAGGAGCCTATCCTTGGGAGACACTGGTTATTGGGAATCATAGCTCTCCCAAAGGTCCCCAAGCCTCTGTGGCTTTCTCTTGCCAAGAAGGTTGAGTTGGAGGGGTTAGTGGGCAGGGAGCAGAGTGGATATTCTTTCTCCACACCTACATTTACACAGGCTGAAAACAATCCTCAGGGTCTCCCTGGTACCCACCAGATATTGAATGGCCTCAGACCATGTAGAAACTGTGAAATCTTAGAATGCAAAGGGTACCGGCAGAGCAGTCTCACTGCCCACTGACCCAATGACCTTCAGAATCCCTTCCACATACCCTGATCAATGACTGCACCCTGGACAACAGCTAAAATGCCCTCCCTGTGTCTCTTCCTCAGAATCACTTGCTACAGTTGTTCTAACCAGACACCATTTGAAATCCTTCTAAAGTCTTCTTCAGTGTGGACCCCTCCTTTGACTGTGCTCCAGCTGGTCAGAGCTGGGCACAAAGACCCCCAGCGTCCTCAAGCACAGCAGAGTGCTGCCGGCACATTAGGTTCCTGGAGCGTACAAGGCTTTTCTTGGTTGCACTGACCTTTACAGAAGCACAAGACCTGGATCACATTAAACCTGCAGTCAAACAAACACCTTGCTCTTATTCACTGGTACTGTTCTCACACGCACCTTTTGCCTCTCCTTCAAATCCTTTGACACAGTTGTAAGTGAACATTTATTTGTGTGATTGCCTGAATAACGTCTCCATCTCTCCAGGCTACGGCCTAAGTATGCTGAATGCAGGTACAAAACTGTTTTTGTTTTTACCTCCTTTTCATTGCCATTGTACTGGGAGGTCTTGTCATAGATAGTACCTCTGCAAAGGGAGGGTTCAATAAATGCCAGACGAAGAGTGAGATGTGTATGCAAAAAAATACATGACGCAAGATACGAAAGTGTGACAGGAACAATAAAGTCAACATTCTGTGGGAACCCAGTAGAGGTTCCTTCAACGTCCCCTGTGCAGGAGAGGCATCCAAGCCAATTCCTGCACAGTGTTTCAACAAACAGTTAAAGAAAAGAAAATATATGGGCAACAAAACAACCAATAAAAAGCATGCTTTCGAAAAACATATTTACATGGAAAATTGTTCATATTAAATTAATAGACAGGATAGAAAACAGTACCCTCCCTGCACACACACACACAGAAAAAGGAAAGAAAAACAGAAAAGCGCTTACAGGCGCTAAGATCTGGCCCCCTGCTCCCTCTCCCTTCCAGCTACCACTGCCTTCCCACCTCCAGGGAGGCTGTTCGCCTCAGGACTTCTTGCAGATGAGCCAGCTCTGTCTCACCCTTTGTCAAGTCTCCTTGTCTCTGAGATTCATCAGAATCACTACTAATAAAGATGTGTAATGGTAAAAACTACATGATACATCATGGTTAAAGATGCAAGACAGCTCTTCAATGAGAACTTCCTATCTTGGCTGAGTTGTCGGATACACTAGGGAGACTTTGATGTAAAACAGAGGAGTCTGGCAGCTTTAAGGTCCTAAGGCTCCTCAGGTGATTCTGACGTTCAGCCAGAGCTGGGAACTGCTACCCCAGACCTTCAGTCATCTGCCATTCATGCACTCAAGTGTATTTCAAGACTCCACCACCTTCTGCAGGCAGGGAGGACCTCCAGGCTTCCCTACTTGTTCAGACTCTAGGTTATCCTAGGGAAAGAAGAGCAGGTGTGACTCTGCAGGCCACCGAAGTGCCTCTGGAGCTGGGGATGTGGCAGAGAAAGAGTGAGCTTCAGTCACTCAAAAAATTCATTTACGTGCATTCATAGCATTCCTCCAGGCTATGAGAAGAGAAACAGAAGTATGTGTAGGCACTATCCACTCAAATCCTCAGTGTACATGGCAGGAAATGTATTTATGGTTTTGTAGAAAATTCCTTGTGACTGATCTCCCAAATATGGAAGATAAATGAGAATTAACTTCTTTGCTTACAGCTTGGGTCAGTTAAAACCTAGGCAGTGGATTTTGCTGTGACAAAGACCTGCATGTCCATTTTTTTACTGAATAACATTTGCTTTACCTTTTTCAAATTCATGGTACCTTATCTTAAATCAAGTAGCAGTGAACAAAATACTTTGCAATATCTTCTGATTTTGGAAAAAACTTAAAATTATATTAGTCCCGGCTGGGTGACTCAGTTGGTTGGAGCACTGTCCTGTCCACCAAAAGCCTGTGGGTTCAATCCCTAGTCAGGGCACATACCTGGATTTCGATCCCCCGTTGGGACATGTATGGGAGGCAACCGATCGATATTTCTCTCTCACATCAATGTGTGTGTCCCTTTCTCCTTTTCTCTCTCTCTAAAATCCAGAAACATGTCCTCAGGTGAGGATTTTTTAAAAATTATATTGTTGGTCTATCTTTTTCTCAATAAATGCCATTTTCTGCAAATTAAAGTTGTTTCTCACAAAGTCAAATATTTGAACACCTTGTATAACACACGTACTGTGCGCAAATCTCATTAACACACTGCTCCGCAGAGTAGGATTTGGGTACAAAAGTGATCAGGATTGGCCTCTTTCCAGAAGGAGTTTCAAATGTACTATTTCCATAAAATCACACTGATGCTCTAAAAATAAATTCCTCTT
This sequence comes from Macrotus californicus, assembly GCA_007922815.1. Taxonomy (NCBI): domain Eukaryota; kingdom Metazoa; phylum Chordata; class Mammalia; order Chiroptera; family Phyllostomidae; genus Macrotus; species Macrotus californicus. The sequence goes on along the minus strand of VMDR010001539.1, from coordinate 102,709 downwards.
CAACATTTCAGACATAGCAAATTGAATCATACCGAAAGTATCTGCTTTACAGTTTTGTTTAAATGTTGAACACAATAAAACCAACTACTTTAATGGCTCAAGAAAGAAGCCACAAAACCCAGTAACGTAAGCACGAGAGGGTCATCGTGCTGGTTAAGCCACTTCCTCACGGTGTGAGAGACAAGACACTTCTTCCATTTGCTGGAACGGAAGACGGTGACACGTTCCTCCTGGAGAACAATGTCTGTGGAGGTAAAGTGGTTACACAGAGCAGCAGTTTCAAACACATGCGCATATATCTTGTTCTAAATATCTTTTTACTCACCAAATTTGTGGGTGCCTTTTGTAATTCAGAACATCCTAACACCTCCAGCAAGCCACACACAGACACACACACACAACTTTCTTAGCTATGTACCTAGACATGTCTCTGATTATTAAATTAAAACAAACTTTAAGATGTGGCATTTATTTATTTTTTAATCTCACCAAGGATATGTTTTTACCAATTTTAGAGACAGAGGAAGGGAAAGAGAAACAATCATCGATGTGAGAGGGAAACATCGATTGGCTGCCTCCCATACTTGCCCCAACTGGGGATCGAACCTGCAGCCTTTTGGTGCACAGGGCAGTGCTCCAACCAACTGAGCCACTTGGCCAGGAGTAACACGTGGCCTTAATAACTAGTTTTAAAGAGCTCTGCATTAACAGTATTAATTCAGCCTACCTTTTAGTATCCATCTATATCGAAGTACCGACTAGTGTTCATAGGGCACACCTAACACAAACCAATGAGAAAGTAGGAGGAAGAGAAAGTAGTGAGCTAGGACGCAAAAGAGTTTTAATCCTGGTTAAACCACACAATTCATCTAACCGGGCTAAGTCGGTAAGTTAAAGACAGTGACACTTGACCTATCTAAACAATGTTGCTAAAAAGTATGTATCAGTAAGGTAGCATATTTGCAAATAATTTTAAACTAAAATTGTAATAAGCATCATTCAGCTGCTGTTCTGGTTAGAAACTGCCAGGTCAGTTTCCAACTAAAAACAAGTAGAAAGTTGTTTCTCTGTTTTCTTATCTTTGAACATTTGCCATTTCCTTTTTCCCTTCCTTCCTCCCTACCTCTCTCCCTATCTTTCTTAGCCCTTACGATATTTACTGTCCTTCTATATATCAGATATAGTCCCAGACCTTCACTGTCCAATACAGTAGGCAGCAGTCACATGTGGCTATTAAGCATTCAAAATGCTAGTCATCCAGCCCTGGCTCGTGTGGCTCAGTGGACTGAATGCCAGCCTGCAAACCTAAAGGTAGCTGGTTCGATTCCCAGTTAGGGCACATGCCTGGGTTGCAGGCCAAGGTCCCCAGTTGGGGGCATGTGGGAGGCAAGTAATCAATGTATCTCTCACACATTGATGTTTCTCTCCCTCTCTCCCTCCCTTGCCCTCTCTCTAAAAGTAAATAAATATTTTTAAAAATCATTTCTGTATAGAATATAAAGTTGTTTAGTAATATGCAACAACACTTCGCAGAGACTTCCTATCTCCCAATATTTCTACAATTCTACTCTCCCTATCCTTCTGTAAGAATAAAACTCCCTCCCCGCCAAAAATGCTAGTAGTCCAAATTGAGATGTGCCAAAGTATAAAATATACACGGATTTTGAAGAGTCAGTATGAGCAAAAGAAGGTAAAATGATTTTTTAAATATTTATTACATGTTGAGATGATAATATTTTGGATATGTGTGTTAAATCTACTATTAAAGTTTTCTGTCTCTTTCTTTTTACTTTCTTTTAACATGGCAACTAGAAATTTTAAATATATGGAGGCTCACATTGTATTTGTTTGATAATGCTACTCCAGACCTTAGGATATCTTAGGGAACAAGACCAAGTCCACACCCTCGCAGACCTTTATGTGTAAACATCTATGGCCCTAAAATCTTCAGCAGAAAAGGAAAACTGAAAACCAGCAACTATGTCTAGAGAGGACTCTGGGATGGGGTCGGACCCACAGCGGCTGGAATACCGTCCCGGTAGTCCTTCATTCCACCAAAGGGGGAACCCTGATCCTCAGAACAGTCCGTCAGTCCAACGGTGAGCTCTAACCTTGACCATCCTGGGGAAGGCTGCTCCTTCCCTGTTAGGTGCTTCCAACAACATGACCACTTTTAACCTAAACTTTGTACAGCTTTTTAATTTGGGGCACAGGTGGTTTCAAGGATCATTTTCAGTACTTTGGGTTATGCCTCAAAAGCACTTTAAAAGTTTTCCAATTGTTGGGAGATGTTTCCTAACAAAGACACCCTCTCTCTGGATTCCAGCACCCTCCTTTATCAGGAGAATTCTTTGCTGCTCTTCCCCCACGCTGGTCCCATGAACCCTGCCCCCCTCACTACCTTCTGTTCCCCACATCACAGGCAGATGCTTTCACACGAAGAGCAAGAGGCTGACTCAAGCCCACAAGTCCATTAGAGCAAACTGAGTCTCTCCTGGTCTGAAGAAGAGAGTCAGAGGAAACTCAAGTCAGGCTGACTACATGCCAGTTAAATGGGAGGTGCCTTATTTTACAATTTTAAGGAATTTCTGGAGGGTTAAGTTTAATTTAGACCAAATGGGCCTATTTTTTCAATAGCACTTTTTCTACCAAACAGGCATCTTAAGCATTTGAATTTCATATTCTATGTGTTAGGAACTTACCTTAAATTCAAACCACAATAAGGCAAATATCTTGCTGGCGCAGACATCCCTCTGGCAGACTCTAAGAGAAAACCAGGGCTTTCGAGAGACACCCTATGCTGTAAAATGCTCCCACTGGGTGTAGCAGGACACCAAGAGGTTCCGTTTCAAGGCAGACAGTGCTGTTTCACAGGTGACCCCATCTCTGTCTTCTCTCATGCTGCTCTCTCAGCTGGACATGCCCTGTCCCCTCTACCAATGGAAATGTTACACCTCCCTTAACATCCAGCCCAAAGCCCAGCCTAACTCAAGCCATCCCCAGTAACCCAAAATCCAGAATAATCTCTCTGCCATGCTCACCAAAACCCAATCAATCAAGGTGTTATATCAGATATTACTTTACCTCCTCTCTAGGTATTTCAAGCACATACAACTCAGAAAGAAAGCAATAAAAAAAAAGTCACTAAGATGTCTAAAATTCGTCACCCTCCCTTTCAATCAGTTCAGATTTATCTGAGCTTCATTCAACCACAAAGATGAGCTTATCACTACAGATACAAAAAGGATCCACAGTCTGAATCCCTTCTTCCATGGCAAATTGGGGAAAGCCTCACAGAAAAGGTAACATATAAGGAAAGAACTGAAGACCATGTAGAGATTAACCAGGTAAAGTGGGAAAGGTATTTCAAAGGCAGCAAAACATGGCACATTGAAAGAAATGAGAGAATGTGTTAAAAACCCCATTACAAAAATAGTATCTCTCAATATATTAAATTATTCATGTGGGCATTTGAGGCTCTACATAAACAGACTCCAATCTACCTTTGCTACATTTCCTACAGGATAACACAAGTCAGGGTGCGCTCTCTGAACCAGTATGGGGTCAAATTCTACTGAGTTCTACTTGGAAAATGGTTGCTAACCCTTTTAAGTTTTTTAACCTATTTGTACATCAATGTCTTTGTCTGTAAAATGGGGACGGTCCAACCCAGAGAGTTACTGAGTTATTGTTACAAGGAAATGAACTAAAACAAACAATAATTAGAACAAGTTAGGCATTCAATAAATGCTGCCACCATCATTATCTACTTCCCGTGCTAGACACTGTAGCAATCTGAAGTTTCTCTTTCCAGCACCTGCCCATGCCTCTGCACATGCTCAGACCCCAACCAGCAAGACACTTCTCAAACCCGCTTCCTTCAGGAAGCTTTACTGAGCCTGCTCCCCTCACTCACTACAGAACTGAGTGTCCTTCTCCCTCTGAACTCCTGGCCTCCCTAGGGGCACTCATCACTCTATTATCATTATGTCCATGTCTGATTTCCCCACGAGGTTACAAAACAATCTTTAAGAGCAAGGACTGCATCTTAATTAACGAAGAGACTAAAGCATTTACATTGCTGTAACATCTACCACGTTATTCTTCCTAATAAAAACTCTTACCCAAAGAGAAGCTCAGTGTAGTTCTCTATAGCTCCTTTGTTACTGAATTCTAAAGATGCGTTAACAATAATAAGATGGTGTTCTTAAGCAGCTGACAAACCAGAGTCACCCCTTTGGACAGCTGCTGGGTAAACAAATCTTTCCTTAATTCTCTGAACACTGTTCTAATGTAAATTTGTTTAGGCTATTGTTACTTTTCTGTTACATATTTGCAAAAGGTGGGACAGAGTTTCCATAGCAATGCCATTTTCATTGCTTATCCAGATTCTGGAGCCTACTGTGTCTAGATTTTGCCCATGTGAAGTCAGGCTGGCCTGGAACCACCCAGAACCCTTGGCTTACACAACAGTAGTGTCAACACCAAACCACACAGAACTCTGACCTTTGGTGGCCCTGTCCCTAGTGAAAGTGCACTACAAGGCCAGCATCATCACTGACCTAACTCGGTAATATATTATTGCTAAGTATAACTTGATTAAAAGCCTAAACTTTAATTAGCAGAGAAAAGTGTTAACTAGGATTGGTATCCTCTTACAGTAAAAACATTTTGACATTCAAACACATGCAAGTGATTCAAAAACAGTCTTCATTTACTATGTAGTATTGGTGATTTTTCTAAAAAAAAAAAAGAGCCTTAAAAATTAAGATGAACAAAACAACACAAAGGAGAAAATGAAATAAACAATTCATATGGTACTGCTCTATCCTTAAAATACACATATATGCTAACAAGCTCACAGACACAGAGAACAGCCTGGTGGGTGCCAGAGAGGGGGCGGGCGGGAAGGGGGGGGAGGGGGGAAGGAGTAAAAATATGTATGCATGCAATTATTTTCCATAGTATCACAATGAACATCATGGATTCAAAAAGGAATTGGACAAAGAACAGGTGAGGTTGCCATCTCAGAAATACATTCACAGAGACGAGGGTACCAAGAAAGAGCAGCCTGACCAGCACACACAAAGAATACCAGAAATCTATGGAAGTATCATCACACTGTAGTTGCCCACAAAGTAAATCTGTGCAATTCAATCATAATGCTACCTTAATAGGGATTTTGAATATTTCTAGGACCAAAGAATCAAAAGCAAGTGCAATGTCCTCTAATGGCTTCTAAAACCAAGATGCCCATGATTTTTCAAGCACTGAAGCTATTTATACCTTATGTCAACAAATATAAAAGGTCATAGCTAGATGAGTCTATTTTCTATTTTTAAAAAAATATTTCTAGTGTATTATTGATCATTATCTCAAAATTGACAAAATCACTATAAATTTATCATTTTCTCTATAATCTAGCTGCTTGCAAATAAACTAAACAAAAGCAGAAGAGGCGGGGGAAGGGAAGACTGCAAACATTAAGTAAGTGACACATCAATTAATACTTTATATTTTGTCTAAATGCTAATTATGCAATGGTAGATATAGCCATTTATTAATATCCTTTGTTCCCCAGTTCTCCCAATTGAGAGTAGAAAAACTTCCATTTCCCTCATATCTAAAACAAGCTTTACGAGGCTTACATGAGGTACATATTAAGCATTGCTAAGCCCTGGCTGGTGTAGCTCAGTGGATTGAGTGTGGGCTGAGAATCAAAGCGTTGCCGGTTCCATTCCCAGTCAGGGCACATGCCGGGATTGTGGGCCAGGTCCCCAGTGGGGGCCACATGAGAGGCAACCACACACTAATGTTTCTCTCCCTCTCTTTCTCCTTCCCTTCCTCTCTCTCTAAAAATAATAATTTTTTTTTGAAAGTGTTGCTAAGTTGCTGGTACTTACTAAACCTTCAGGATTCAAGTGCCAGGGTTTTATGCTTAAGTATGCCCATAACAATAGAAGTATCGTGGTTAAGAGATCAGATAGGGCTGGATCTAAAAGTACTACGGAACAGCTGTATTATCCCTTCTGCTTGAGATTATTTTCCTGCTTCCGGCAAGCAGCTCTCTATGGCTCTCCTTCGAGGCCTGCCACCCTGACACTGCTCCAGACTTTAGCTGTGTTCTACCTTCCCTTCCAAAAAACAGACCTATACCCTATTCTTTAAGACCCTGTTCTCCAGATAAACTAAATTGGGTTGACGTGCCATAGGCAGATGACATCTCAAGGTATAACTTCTCTAGTGATAATATTGGCAACTTAGCAGGAGTCTCTGGAAAGACTCCCAAAATTCTAGGTTGAACATGGAGCAACTTAGAGATCCTTGAGTTCCTGAGCATCCTTTAAACAAACATAGTTTAGGCAGTTGCCTATTCAACCTTCACACAAGGCTGAGCCTGGGCTACACATGAAATAAGCAACATTTTACAAAGCACAGAACAAGTTTTACACCATGAAGAATATTGAACTAAAAGTTATTTGCAAGAAGCATTCAATTACCAAAGAGCATAAACACAAGCAGTTTAATTCCTGAATGCCCAAGAACACATTAATTACTCAACACACTACCTTATATAAATGTCCTACTTTATAATTCTTAAAACACTTTCCTATCTATTATAAGTAAGATACCCTTAACATCCTGTAAACTTTATATTTCCCACTTATAGGTTAAAAAAAAACTGGCATTGTATTTAACTGACTTACCCAGATTAAAACAGTAACTCAGGTCAAGGAAATCTCTGTTTTACATAATAGACCTAATGTGCTTACTTTCAAAAAGAAGGCATTTGAAAGAATACAGTAACAATTAATACATTCTCAAAATACAAATATAACTAACATTTATAACACTGTATACAATTATTAGTCCCCTGCAACATCAACAAAAAATGACTACTATGACACCTGTAAAATGGAAAATGTGTACATTACTGCTCAATGTTTACCAAACCAAAGCATAAAGTAAACACCGCTGTCACTTTCTAATATAAATGAAATCCACAGCAAGAAACACATTAGTTTTCAAATCACTAAAACACAATGGACCTCCCCCAACACACACATATTTTCTTTTTTCCACATATAACAAAAGATAACACTGAATTAGTATTTTATTTCCCAAAGGTTGGGTTAACAACAATGTATGTTAATTAAAAGGTTTCTTGTAAATAAACTAAAAAGTCCCTATAGGATAAGAGTAGATGACTGGATATACGCTTACCTTCATTCTCTCAAAAAATGCCAAATAAAAAAAAAACGGGAGAAGAAACAATAGCATACAAGAGATGTCTACAAAGTTCTGAAAGACAGAAAAACAATGCGTAACTAGGAACTGATTTAGCAAACCCTAACTGCTGGGGTAGAGGTGGAGAGGTCGCCAGGAAGACAATTGAACTAAAAGAAAAACTCTGCTCATGATGCAGAACCCCAGAAAGGCTATAAAAGTGAGCTACTACATAAATGGTAATATAAATGGTGAAGCTAAAAACCAAAGGAATTGGGTTTTGGGTCTGCCTCAAGGACCAGTTAACTTCCTAACCCAACAACTGAGCAAGCAAGTCGGGAGCCTGAGACTGGGGTTTGTTCTGTAGGTCACTAAGGAGGAGATTTGGCCAAGCCTGACTGAGAGCAGGACTGAGTCTGTACTGAAAATATGGGGCCCCCTTCAGATTTACAGACTAGAAGACTTTTTTCTGGAGATACTGACCAACCTGACAGAAAAGATCAATAGAAACAGGCATCAGGAGACTCCCAATGAAATGGCAGGGCCCAAGTTAATGATTCAGAGTAGAACACCACAAACACCAGCCCACCATGCATAAAGAACATCCAATCACCTTTTAATTTTAAGGCAGAGAGTATTATCAGAGGAAAAAAAAACATTATAATTATAAAAGGGACAATTTATCAAGAAGACTTAACAATTATGAATATACATACACTTTAAGATACATAAAGCAAAATAGAATTAAAGAAAGAAAAGGACAATGACACAATTATGGTAGGAGATTTGTATGTTCCATTGTAGTAACTGATAGAATAATTACACAAGAAAGAAATCAGGAAAGACAAAGGAGATCTGAACAGCACTATCAACCACCTTGACCTTGCTGACATTCATAGAAAATCTAACAATGGAAGAATACACATTAAAATGTTCCTGGGACATTACTAAGATAGACCATGTGGTATGCTACAAAGTCTCAATAAATTTAAAAGGATTAGAATCACACAAAGTATATTATCTGACCACAAGGTAGTTAAATTAGAAATCAGTAACAATAACATCTAGGAAAAAATCCAAATGTATGGAAATTGAACATACCTCTGAAGAGTTCATGGATCAAAGATAAAATGTTTTAAAAATAGGAAGTATTTTGAAACAAATAGCAACAAAAATAAAACATCAAAATTTGTGGATTGCAGCTAAAACAGTTCTTAACAGGAAACTTACACTTTAAATGCCTAGCATAAGAAAACAATGTGAACAAAAAAGGGCTACACTGCCAACCTTGTTAAGTTCAGAGGGCATCCGGGCAGGACTGAGAAGCTCAGTGACTGGAAGTAACCACACAGGATGGTTTCATCATAATTTCCTAACTGGGCAGGTCATGGTGGATAGTCATGTCCCAGGCCTATAGCTTCCTTAGAAAGGTCAATCTTTGCAAAACTAACATCATAATTAAAGTTGAATGACTGAATTGTTTTCCCCGAGATGAAAAAATAAGGCAAGAATGCTCACATTTACCACTTTCTAGTCAATGCTACACTGAAGGTTGCAGCCATTGCAGTAAGGTAAGAAAAAGAAATGAGGCATAAAAATCAAAAAGGAAGAATTAAAACTTATTTGTAGATCATAAGATCATCTATGTAGAAAATTCCAAGGAATCCACAAAACTACTACTAGAACTAATAAATGAATTTATCAAGATTGCAAAATACAATGTTGATATAAAAAAATTAAGTGTGTTCTTCCATACTAGCAGCCAACAATTAAAAAATAAACTTTAATTTTAAATCCCATGCATGGATGTACGGATATTGGTACACACACACACACACACACACACACACACACACACACAGGTATATATCTATGTGTGCCTCACCAAAGTGAGGGAACAAAGAAAGAAAGATGATAACGCAGAATCCAGAAAACAGAAGACCCACAAAGGAGAGTAACCCAAGAGAACCCCCAGAATGCTGGCAGAGAGACATCCCCCAATGGCTACCCTGTGGAGGCCAGACTGGAAAAGAAGAGTCAGGGAGCTACACCCTCCTCAGCATCAGGAGCAAGAAGTCAGAAGACAATGCTTAGAATTGAAAACCTCAAGCTGTAGGAGTAAAAATAAATTCTTCAGATATATGGCAGTAAATGCCAGAAGAAACAGCTTTAAAAAATAAAAATAAAATTAAAAACTAAAAACGGTTGCCTCTGAAGAGAGATAAGAAGAATGCAGCATAGGATTTTTTTCTTTTCATGATGTATTACTATTTTAGTCTTTAAACCAGACATATTATTACTTTGCTAAAAACACTAATTAAATTTAAAATAATAAATAAATACTTCCAAAAACTCGACAGCATCCAACTTTGGGGCCTCTGTCAAGGAAATATTTCCAACTGAATTTGGTTGCTCTAAAACAAGATTACAGACAAAACCAGTATGAATAAAATACATGAGAAATACATCTTAACAGTTACCAAAAAATGAAAACTCTTACTTGTAAATTAAAGAACAAGTAGTTACCAAAAAAAAACACTTAGTTAAAGTCAAGACTATGGAAACACTGAGTCCCGTATCGAATATATCCAATTTTCGGATAAATACTGCAAATATTAAGGAAAAAATTAAGGAAATAAAATTTTTTTCAAAAATATTCACATCAGGCTCAATAAACAAATAATATGGCCAAAAGGCCTTTCTCCCCAGTGTAACAGGCATTTCATTCCACTTCCTTGGCTGCCCACAGTGACATGTAGCACTGTCTAGCACCAGCTAAGAGCAGTTCCTTACATCCACAGGAGAGATGCTCTGAACAGACACATTACCAGTCATTTCAAATTCGACGGCTCTAAACCCACTCCATCCAGTCTCTAGAGAATGAATTACTTCTGAGGGTGTATTTTGCAAAACAGCTTTCAAATCACAAAAATACCAGAAGAGAGGAAAGAAAGAGGAGAAAATATGATAAAAAAATTTTTAATCTGTACAACACATACTCAAAGCACTGGTAACATTCTAACCTGTTCCTTTACGTGTTAGGTAGGAGACTCTGGAAACCCTGACAAACTCTTCAGAGCCACCCAATCAAAACCATTCTAATTAAATGCATAATATTAATTGTAATTGTCTAAGGAAACACTCAAAAGAACTCTACGGATGATTTCTAAAGTAGACTCCATTCTGTGGGGCAATTTCTCACTGAAGATGTGTTTGGCCCATGCACTCATTCCAGTGTTTGTAAAGTGTAATCTGCGATTACACAACTGAGTATTACAGACACCCCAGGCCATTCTATGTTTAAAGAGCAGTGTTTATGGCCATACCCTGCCAAACAACCATAATACCACTTAACCTCGTTCAACTACTGCTTGAACGAACTTGTTAGGATTACTCTGAAATACAGATGCGAAAACAAATACTGGGCCAAGGAATGTCATTTCCACAAATTAAAAGAGGGGAAGAAAATCCTTACATAATGCCCCTTAGTCACTAGGACAGAATGTACATGAGTATTTAAATTCTAAAAGCTGGAAATGTAAGTACAGAACATGAATTAAAATAACAAAAACTAAATTTTGGAGAAAGGAATGAATTCCTCTGAAGGGTGGAGTGTGTCATCTCAGAGAGGAGCCCCAAGTAGGTGGCAATAAAGTACAGTGTTGTTTCTGGATCTAGCCAAGCAAATCAGCAAGTCTAGAAATAGGAGAAGAGGAGTCTGAGACCATTTCTTAAATGTGTGGTTTAGAGTAGCCTGCACTAGGTTGTTGATTTGAATCTACTGCATGTCAATATGAGTTAAAAGTCAGGACCCCCGCAGGAAGCAACTCTTCCTGTGATGCAAACCCGCTTTGTGGTGCCAGACTAATTCTTAGCGAACAAGTCAACGGAGGAAGGTGAGCCAACACACTCATTTTCTTCTGTCAGTCAGTCCGCAAATACGCGTTGGCCAACAATATTTCTTTAAAGAATACTCAGAAGTTAAAAACCAGAAATGAGACAGTATAATGTCTTCACTGTGGTCTATCAAACATTTTCTCACTTCTTAACAAAATACAGACTTCAGTCTGTGAGGCTGAGAGCCCACCCAAAGGTCTGCTTCAACCATGCAGACACCATATTTCAAGTTTAAAAAGGAGTCTCATTCATTAAGGAGATAGAGTAAGGATTACAAAGCACCATCACATGAACTCACAGACCATGACATTAAACCTCCATTTTAGTCTTGGCTGGTGTGGCTCAGTGGATTGAGTGCCACCGGCCTGCAAACCAAAGGGTCACCAGTTCGATTCTCAGTCAGGGCACATGCCTGGGTTGCTGGCCAAGTACACAGTAGGGGGTGCACAAGAGGCAACCATACATTGATGTTTCTCTCCCTCTCTTTCTCCCTCCCTTCCCCTCTATCTAAAAATAAATACATAAATAAATCTTTTAAAAAAAGATAAGAAAAAATTAATTGAAAAATGTAAATCAAGAAAAAAAGAAAAAAATTTTTACAAATAAAAATAAACTTCCATTTTATTTTATCATTCAAGTGAAATGTGACAAAGGAGTACAAAAAGAATATGTGTAAGACCATCTTGTATTTGCTAAAATTCCATTTATAATAATCATTATTGAGAAATAGCCACCCATGGCTCCTTAAAACACTCAATTATGCCTATAAGAAAATTATGAAAATATACATTTCAGTGTGTTTTTAAAAATTTGACACTGTCTTCTGGTATTTCCATCAATAGGGACAGACCGTTTTAATCGTTCATTTCTCATGAATAAACAAACCCTTCTGGAAATGTTCTCCTTAACACTCCAGGTAAGGGGAAGTATTACTAGAATTCTATTTTGTAATTCATCCAGATTACCACTGCCAAATGTTCTAGCAAGTATTTCTTACTCACGCTAATATCACTCAGGACTGATGGCAGATTAAGCACAGAGTGAACTACTTAGTCCACTTCATTTACCAGTGAGGAAACAGCATTACTTCATCAAGGTTATTCTGTTAGTTAACAGAATTCAAAATCAACTCCCCATTTAGTGGTCATTTTCACTCTACAACACCATTCTTATTATTAAATTCAGTAAGGTTTGCTTGTATTATAATATTATATTATATTATATTATATTATATTATATTATATTATATTATATTATAATTAGTGTGTTGCTTTTATTGTACTTTCTAAAAAATGGAACTCCCGAGTATGGACTATTTCTGAATACGTTAAATTACTACTGGTATTACAAAGCAAAATATGCAAATATAATTAACTTAGAAAGTAGCCGTGATGTCACAGATGCCAAGTACCATCTCATACTCCGCCAGACCCTGACATCATAGTTGGACGCAGAGTCTGATTCCTCAACCTGACCCTCACAAGTGACCCGACTTCTCTTCTTTCCCACACCCTTACCCTGAGGAGGACCATCAGCTGCGCTGGGTCACTGAGAGGAGGAAGCGCGACCGGGCACAGAAGAGGCTCTCGGAGAGGTGCCCAGCATTAATGAGCCTGGCCATCATGGCAGTGCTGCTGTGACTACTGAGGGGAGTGGGTGGTGGTCCCACCTGCAGGAGCTAAACTTGAGCAGCACGCACTCCAGTCTTTAAGTCTATCCACAGAGTGAGATGAGAATACCGCAAAAATAAAACAAGCAAAATTTACAAAAACCATATAAACTTATTCTCCAAAGTCAAGTGCATTTTATCACAATTGTTTTTAAAAAAGTCTAAATTCTGTTCTGACTTGAGCATACAAAGTCTAAGATTTCATACACAAGACATTTACTACTTCATCTCTCAATATCCTGAAAACAGAATAAATCTTTTAATAAGAAGTAACTAATATTTTAATTTAAAAAGAGCTAAGAATGTCCACTAGCATTTTTTTGCAGAAGTAAAAACCTGGAAGCAGGCTACTGTCTACCAATACGAAAAATACACTAAAAATAACCAAGCAGCTACAACAGAATGAGAGGGATTTATGTACACTAATACGGCACGACCTAAGACATGTCGAGTTAAAAAAACACAAAACATAAAGTATGACTCTGTGTAGACAACGAAACATAACTGATGCTACATGCACACGTTTATGCACTTAAATTTGTACACAAAAAACTGAAAGTACATGACCAAAACCTCTTGGTTTTGCTCTCCCCATTCTGTTACCTGACTCTCTCAACAAGACTGTACTTGTGCAGCACGGGCATACCTCAGTACTCGCTGGCTTCAGACCGCGTCGACCTGATACTCGGCACATTCTGACAAGAAAAAGATGCCACAGTGCTCGGCGCTTGCTCAGGTCTCACCACACCGGCCAGAATTCGTAGCAGTCACGGCGCCACCCCACGAGAGAAAATGCTCCATCACTTACCACTTGCCCGTCACTCATCAGTTCCCCGAAATGAATTAACTGTGAGTACCAAGGTACCACTGTATTTGTGTGATTTATAAACCCCAAGAAAAGTGAGCCAATAAATTCTTTAGGCTAAAATCAAGTAAAAATAAGTTTTAGCACTGTATCGTTCATAGGAGGATTTTGTAATCTTTTAAATAAATCCTTGAGCACATTACCTAATTCGATCCCTACCGTAAGCTTCTAGAATTTAAGGTAATATCCTCACTTTAAAAGCGAGAACAGACTCAAGTAATATCCATTCACAATTGATAAATGCAGGGCCCAAATGGAAACACGGTCTCCTGGCCCTAGATTCAGTGTTCTGGTCTTCAGGCTGCAGGACACCCCCACAAACTGGAAATGCTGGCGTCGACACCACGGCTCTCTAAATCTCCGTATTTCTTGTCCCTTCACATGAAAGCTCATGGTGCAGACTTAGTTAGTGAGGGATTAACACATTTATTAGAAGGTCCTCAGGTTATTCTAAGGTGCAGCTTGGCTAAGACCACAACTTTAAGACTTAATACCCTTATCTGATAAAAAATAAGATATAAAAATCACTTGTGCTAGGTACAATACTTCACAGAGCTGCAATGAGGGATGAATGTTACATGGCAAAGCCTCTTATAATCAATAAATGCCTTACAAATGTAAAGGAACTATTATTTATTCATTCAAACATGTACCACATCTTCTATGGCCAGGCATGTGCTTGGGATGGAGAGGAAAGGCATTGCCCTCAAGAAACTCAGAAGCTACCACGGCCTCAAATTACTACCGAGCAGCAGGGAAACCAGAGCAGCAGCACCAAGACGTGGTGGCCAGCCCAGCCTCGGGGCCAGAAGGTGCACAGGGGTGATGGTGAGAAGAGGGCTTAGAAAGCCCTGCACAGAGAAGAGCTTAGGCTAGATCTTGGCACTCACATCACACCCAGGCAAGTATTCAAAGGTTCTCAGAGAGAGAGAGGTCAGGGCCCTGGAGGTACCTGAGACCTTCTCAGGGTGTCTATGAGGTTAAAACTATTTTAATAATACTACTAAGATACACTGCCACCAAAAACTAGAAACAACTCAAATTCCCTCCAGCTGGTAAACAGACAAACTGCAGTATATTCATTCATACATTGGAAAAAGACTCAGCAACAAAAAGGAACAAGTTAGTGGTACACACAACAGCATGGATGAATCTCAAATGCATTATGTGAAATGAAACAAGCCAGACTCAGAAGGCTACAGACAGTATTATTCCATCTACGACATTCAGGCAAAAGCAAAACTGGAGGGCTAGAAAACAGGTCAGAGGGTGCTGAGGCTGAGGGCAGGAGAAGGTTCTGGAGTGACGGAAACGCTCTACGACTTCATTGTGGCTACACAACCACATGTTTGTCAAAACCCAGAGAAGACCGGCACACTAAAAAGGGTGGGTTTCACTTTATGTATGTCGTACCTCAATAAGACGAACTCTTCAAAACAATACCATGCTACTTGCCTTTTCACTCTTACTTCCTCTTGAGCATATCATGTGCTCCAGAAGCTGCATGACTGTGATGATGTCATCACTCTGCACTAAGGAAATGTCAGCTTGTATATTCTCAGGTTTTAAATTTTTCTCCATTGTAATTTCTAATACAGTAAATTCTGAAGAATATAATCAACCTAAACAAGAGCTCTCTTGTGGCTTCCATAATTTAACAATATAAAGGATTTCTGAGGGCAAAACGGTTGAGAATCACTGCTATAGATAATGGGGAAGCCTTGAAGTATCCTAAGCAGAGAGTAACAAGACCCAACTTTACAAAGAATGGTGCAGGGAAATTAGTTAAGAAGTTACTACAAAGTTCTGATTAAGGCTGATCCCAGCGTGCACTGGAAAGAAATTGTGTCCACACATCATCTGTACTGTGTTATAAATCCCAAGCCAGTTTCTCTCTACTGAGCCGTCTCTTTGTTGATGTGCTGATGTTTTGCAGACTAAATCCTGTTAACTGATAATATAGTTATGAAACTAAATCTGCTGCAAAAGGAGTCTTACAATGCATTACTAATAAGTTATTTTTGAAATTTTTAATTGATTTTTAGAGAGAGAAAGGAAGCAGGAAGAGGAAGAGAAACATCAATTTGTTGTTCCACTTATTTATGCATTCATGGGTAGTTTCTTGTATGTGCCCTGACTGGGAATCGAACCCCTAACCTTGGTGTATATGGATGACGCTTTAACTAACTGAGCTAATTGCCACTGCCCCTTTTCAAACAAAGCCAATAATTTAAAACTGAGTTTCACATATTTTAAAATTGGAAAATCACCTTCCTAAAGAGGTATAAAAACTAATTTAGACATGACTCAATACCTCAAAATCAATTAGGAAAATTAGGTAATTGCTTTAAAAGACAATACATTACTTCTCTGAAATGTGCTTTCATTTGTATCCAGAAACACTATGACAATCTCAACTCAGCACAATTTTTTCTATACAATCAATGTGGTGTTTGGGGGGTCTGTTTTGGGGGTTTGGTTTTTGTGGGTGGGGGCGTAGGGTTTTTTGGAGTTTGGCTGTGGGCAAGGGGGTGGTTTGATTTTGGTCTGCACAGTTCCCTCTCTTCCTGGGGAAACTTCATTTCTAAGTACTAGCCCTGTGAATTGTAAATGATTTCAAGTACAGACATTTTCTCTAATCCTTTCATGCCCAGAACTATTACAAGTACTTTGAGATGTCACAAAGGTAGAGATAGTAACCTTAAAACCATCCATGTTAAAGACATGGATGGATGGGTGAATGGGTGGATGGATGGATAGATGGACGGACAGATAGGCAAAAATGACAGATCAATTCATCAACCTGGGAGGGAAATGGCAGATATTAAAAGAAAGGATGATGGATGTCCTTCCCCTAAAAAAACACTTAAATACAGTTTTACAAGCCACTGTGTGTGTGTGTGTGTGTGTGTGTGTGTGTGTGTGTGTGTAACTGCCACCACATCTGCTTCTCTAAATGTTTTAAGTAACCAACCCCATTAACACCTTCTAGGTAATCCCCAATGGGTGAAAACCTACCTGGAGAATTCAATTTGCCATCTTTTAGAAAAATTCACCTGCACTTTTATTCATGTGAAAGCAGGTAAGGGTAACTCTAGACTTCGGCTAAAGAAGCTGTGTATTATTTAGATAAAGTAAAATTAGATCCTTACCTGAAAATACAGTCCTTTTGATCTACTTCTTATAAAAATATCTTGGAAATTGGGTTACAGTCAGTACTACAGGAGATTCAAATTTCAAACTGAACCTATGGATTGAAAAGAGGGGAATAATTAATTTGAATTACATGCACAATGAAGATAAAAAATCAATCTGATCAAAGGTGAAATTTCCGTATACTTGTTAAAGCCAAATGGTTTCTGCAGGAAACTTGCTTTCTGTGACTCAAATCCAACATGGAAAACGTGGGTGGTTCTTCCTGTCTTACTATTAAGAGTCAGCCAATTGGCTGATGAAGTTTTCACACAAATGAAGCTCAAACTCTAGCCTTCCATCTGCTCTAATATTGTCATACCTTAGCAAAATAAAAGAGGAATAAAGGCCCTCTTCAGCCTCACAATAAGTCTTTTTTTAATTTCGTTTATTTATTTTTAGAGAGGGGAAGGGAGGGAGAAAGAGAGGGAGAGATACATTAATCAGTTGCCTCTCGCATGCCCAACTGAGGACCTGGTCCACAACCCAGGCATGTGCCCTGACCAGGAATCGAACCAGCAACCTTTTGGTTTGCAGGACAATGCCCAACCCACTGAGCCACACAAGTCGGGCTCACAATAAGTCTTTAAATGGCGTATTCTATCTAGACCATATTTGAGCAAACCGCCAAGTTCTTCAAAACTTCCAATCCAGAAGATGTAAAAAATAACGAGAGCAAAATCACAAAATAATTGTCTGACTTTAGAGCTATGGTTTCTAAAAAAATGACAAGTGAATCTCTTTTGCATACTCAGCTGCAATAACAGCGTAATTGTGGAGCAGGGGCTTCCAGCACAGTCGTCTGAACCATAGCTGCACTTCTTCCCCACCCACAAGTCACCCACCAGTTGTGAAGATGCGCCTGTCCACACATACCATATACTAGCTTGTAAACGTGACTCAGCCAGACTGGGATAAGACTCCAGGAATTCAGCAGGGCGTTTCTGCATCTCCACCTAGAGCTGGTCCACCAGCTGGGGAGATACGGACTTAACTGAAATCACACACAACAGTACGCCTTCCAGGAGAAAAGACCACAGGTGTGTGATACCAGCACAGTAAAACAAGCGTGTGCAGTAAGCCCTCATTTAATGTCATCAATAGGTTCTGCAACTTTAAGTGAAATGGCTTATAATGAAACCAGTTTTGCCACAGGCTAATTGTTACAACTAAAAGTCAGGTTATAACGGAACATTATGAGAGGACCTGCTGTATACACGTCTGCCGAGGCCTCCTTACATTTACACCCACGATCAACGAAAAATCTGCAAACACAAGGCAATAAAAAAATCAGATGGCGACTTCCAACGTGAGTACTAGGACTCCAAGTGGCAAACTGCTCAGGGGTAGCAACTGTCCATCACCTAAAGATCCCCGGCCCAATGTGAAAATTCCTCATGTCTTAGGAGGCTGCCTCAAAAATGCTAAGATTAGGCTCACAGAGGTCACCCTGCTTGGCAGAGAAGGACCTCTCATGAGCCACCAGTGACGGCTCAGTAAGTTTTTGCATGATTCTTCTGGTAGTCATGCAGGAGAACCCACTGACCAGACTAAAGCAAGGGGCACTAGCGACCAGCATGTTCATCTCAAAGGAAGTCCTTGAAATACGCACAACAGTTTGTATGTTTAAGTTTTAGAAATTATGTGTATGGAGGCACTAAGCGCATCTTTAGCAAATACAGACCACAGCTTTTAGAGCTGGAAGAGACCTCAATATCCCCTTCACCATGGCAATTTCACAGGCAATATTAAGTCAAAATCTCCTGACTACCAGCTGAGTGTTCTCCCTATGACAGCCTGCTCTCCAATCAATACTTTGGAGCACATTAAAGCTCAAGTCACTACTCAGCTGCATGACAAATTTCATTTAACCATGTACTACAAGAGGACAATTTAGATGAAAGATTACAGTATCCTCTACTGAGGAAGGGGTAGGGTGGGGATTGGCTGTCTTTGTCCACACAAGTATGGTCTGATTTCGTGGTCAGGAAAAAGTATGTATAAATTGTACAGACAAATCATCTCTCTCTCTTTTTTTAAACAATCACTTCCAAATTACTACCCCTAGCGAAAATATACAAAGACACAATATCTTAGTTTACTTACACGGAATGTTGAAATGACAAAGACAGTAATCCTTTCTTCTCAAGGTTTAAAAATATTTTTACATGAGGTATTTTCACTGTACTATAACTAATTCCCTCTAATGTAATGTATTTAACATCAAAACAGTTCAAGTAGATTTATTTCCCTGATGTTATTTTCTTTTAAAACTCTGATTTCTTTTTTAACATTTCTAGGACAACAACCTAAGGTGACTTTTCTGGTTTCGTTTTTTTGTCTCTTTGTTTTATTAGGTTTTACCGAAAGGGGTGTAATCAAACAGGATCCGACACCTACAAGTCAGGTAAGGTATTGTTTCCCAACATCCAGACAGCAATGCGCCACCTTTGAACACAATTTTCCTGCCACTATCTGGGGAGCCACCCACAGTTAGGGAGCGACCTGCACTTTCAGAGGAGTTGACAGAGCTCTGGGGACCGAGATGGGGCAGCAAGCAGAAACCTGTGGCCAGGGAAGCAGCATCCATTCACTGCAGACAGCGATGCTCAAATGTTGGCACACATACTGGAATCACCTGGGCTCCCACCCCAGCCTTTCAGGTTCAACAGGCGTGGGGTTCGAGAATCTGTACTCCTAACGTGTGTCTCGGTAATCCTGATCTTTCATTCGGTTCATTTCCTTAAATTCCAAATGACAGTTCCTCAAACAAGCACATTTTTTGCAAAGAAACGAACAAACAAAAACAAAACAAAACACATGCTTATAAGCATAAAAAAAGGCCATAAATAATTTCTATAGAATGAAATAGCTGCATGAATTTTTAAATTTTTTGAGATGAGACATAAATCTCTACATAAATGCATAACTGTCCCCCGCGTTACTGAAAGGCAGGTTTATACACGCCCCTCTCATTAAGAATACTTCAGGAACAGTGGGTGACAAAAATTGGTACCGATTCTGCCAGGAATTAGAGGCAAGTCATTTAAGTTTGGGGCTTAACCTCTTCCTCAAACACTGAGTATCACCTTAATTTCCCTTGAACGCGAAAAGTCAAATATATCTTTAAGTAATAAAATTAGCCTTTATAAACTACGCTATACCCCAGAACTTACTAGGAAACTATCGCCTCACTAAATGAAATTTTTAGAACATTATAGACTACAATTGCATGAAAGGTACCTCCTTGTCTCGTGTCTCAGCTTTTCCAAAAAGGTTCAGAATGTACCTTCACATCTGGACGGCTCTGCCCAAGCATCTTCCCACTCCGCTGAGCCCTTGGTTCCTTCCTCTTCCCTCCCCGACACTCTTAAACCCGTTGGTTTTTGCCCCAATGTTGAAAATAAAAATAAATAAGTGGAGAAAGAAGAAAATGAAAACCTAAATCATTTAAAACCAGCTAATAATGTTCAAGTCTGTATTTCAAAAACTCTGTGTTTTTATCATTTAGTAATCTAGACTTTAATAGCTAAAGAATGTGTTCCAGTGATAATATCTGAAAATTTTATGGGTTTTTTTTCATCTGAACCCAAGTTCCCTGTTGAGTGCCAAAAAAGTAAGGGGGTTCCAGAATACTGTATATAACACAACTTACACACTTACTTACTTTTTATTCCAGTTGATGATTCAGCCGTCCCCAATGAGTTCATGAATAAATAATCGCGAAGGCTGAGAATCTCTCTCTTTACTAGCAGGAATCCTAAAGAGTACCTGCTTTTGCCAAGAACACTCATTGAACACTGATTTATTGCATATCTACTATAGGGCAGGCACTCTATTCCTCATGCTCAGGCTACACAAACTGAGAAAAGCCTGCCTTTATGGAGCTTGTAGCCTGGACGGGACAAACCATAAACAATAAACATTAATATACACATTATATGGGACATACTTATTACATAGTGTTAGAGAGGACATTGCTATTAAAAAGAGAATGGCCAGATGGTAGAATAAGGGGGCTCAGGAATGAACGGGGGGAGATGCACTACAATCCTGGACAGAACGGGTCAGGGCACGACACCCTGCAAAGGCAGCTCTGAGCAAAGAGCTGGAGGAGGTGACAAATGAGCCAGACTGAGGTTTCCTAGTAATTTTGACCTGGTATTGACTATGCACATAATGATGAACGCCTTATGCAAAGAGTCGTGTATGAGCAAATTTGTGAACAGCCCAGAGAGTAAATAGAAGGGAGCTGTGTATACACCCCCTTCGTTTGTGTGCCTTGGTTTACCAGGGGAAGCACACATCTTCAACGAGATATGCTCCTTGTATGTTCGTCCCGAGTGTGGTTTTGAACAAAATTCTTACTTCTGTGATTCATTTTCCTTATAGCTCAAGAACAAATTTCCAAGTATTCACTTGACACACAGACATTTTATTACTTCAAATGCATGCTGTAATGAGCATGTCACTCAAGGGGCTCAAAACTTTCGATCCATCTCACCACAGTTTAATAGTTCCTTACTGTGTAAAGCCCACCTTCCCCAAGTAGAGTTTAAAAAAGAAACAAATGAATAAATCAGAGATGGGGGGATTATGTGTGCTGCCTGCCACCCCACCCTTTAGTACAGGAAGACTTACGAATTCTGTTCTGCCAACCAGACACACCACAGGGGACTCCTTGAGAACGGAGCTACCTGGGGAAAGGAGCACGATGGCAGAGTATGCAGCTCCCAGTCTGCGGGCAGACGAAAGCAGAGAGAGCCTGGCTCTGGCTTCCAGGTTCGCAGCATTCTGGACGAGGCGGGGGCAGCAGCCGCTGGGAGGGCCAGTCCCACAGTGCGGTACTGGCAGCCACTCCCAGAAACTCAGCCTGCAGCCCCTTTCTTCAGCCCTCCTAATGATCTGCTAAGCTGTCTACCACCCTTGACAAACCCCTGTGTGCTTACATTATCTAGAATAGAACAGATCTCAGGACCTGAAACTAGAAACCCTGGCCGATCCACGTAGCACATATTCCTTTCATTATTTCACACACAAGTGCTGGGACTGGCAGACACAAGTGATACACAGAACATTCCTCTATAAGTCAAGAGCTCTTTGTTTCGAGCCCGGGCTCAAATCCACAATCAGCACGTCCAACCTTTCCTTCTAGGTACTTGCTCATAAATTTCATCACCTCTGCCGTGCAAGGAGAAGAAAATGATTTTTGCCTAACTAATTTTCTATCAATAAAGAGTCTGATGACAGTAACTTGGCAAGGTATTTGAGAACAGAACACAATGAACATCACTTTTTACCAGTTTGAGCTGATGGAGAATGCTGCAGTGTTAGGTATCACAGAACATTCCCAAACTGCAGACAAGGTGACCTCATGTAGTGTCTGGATGCCAAAATGATCAGCGCTCTGTGCCAAGGCACCACTTGATTCACAAAGCAGCAATGAACTTTTCACTTATTTTCTCCCATCCCTCAGGGCAAGACAGTCAAGTTAAAACCAGAGAGACACATCAGGTAACTAAAATACGACAGTTACCTAACCCCAAAAGCAGACTGGAAATGCTAAGAAGTGATTATGCATTTAAAAGTTCTCTTGATGGAGAGAGAACCAAGTCCCACAGAACCAGCTGGCCAGGATGGGGAGTTGTTAATAATACTGCTCTTTAACACAGTCACAGATTTTCACAAAGGACATTGGATATCTCTGAATAATCAAATTACTCTGTACCTTCAAACTGCACAAAATATTTCTCAAGTAATACTCAAAGGCAACACTTTTACATAGGAGATCATTTACACACTTCTGAAGCCAATTAATGACATTGATACTCATTGAGAAGGCGTCCCAACGCTCTGCCAAATAGAAGACGGGTATTCAATTCAAAGGAAAGCGCAAGTATGCCTCAGAGGAGATTTCAAGACAAGTCACCTTGTTGGTGCCAAGCAAGCTCTGGGTCACAGGCACTCGCCTCCACCTTTGTTACTACAGTACCACTTTTCCCCTTCTGCTGCCCCGAATGGCTTCTACCAAACCTTTCTAGTACACTTAGCTTTTTTTTAATATACTTTTTTGTTTTATTGATTTTAGAAAGGGGGAGAGGGGGGGAGAGAGAGCAAGACATCGATTTGTTGTTCCGCTTATTTATGCATTCATTGGTTGATTCTTGTATGTGCCCTGACCAGGGACCGAACCCGCAACCTTGGTGTGACTGGACAACACTCTAACCAACTGAGCACCCACCAGGTTTGTAGTGCACTTAGCTTTAACCCTGGTGGGGGGTGGGCGGGAGGGGGAATATCTGAAAGTTAAAACATAACTATATTTGTCCCTAAAGATAAGGCAAATCAATTTGCTAAAGAAATCTTTGAGCTTGGCTACTTCGAAACAAAATTTTAGAAACAATAATTTAATAGAGCCTGTTAGCAAAGAAGTTACTAAGATGCTTATCAGCTTTACTATGACTGCACATGTACCATATGTGTTCTGGGGAGGCATCTGGCTCTCTCTCTTTTTAAGAAATGAAGTATTCCTGGGCTAGAAATGACACATGGCCTACTCAGAAGTTTTTTATGGTTTCTCATGTTTAGACTCTAACCTCAATCAATCTCACTGAAAGTTTCAGGATGGATATGATGCTCATTTATTAACAGTAATGAAAAAAGGATACATAATGCTACAGATCAGTGATTCCCAAAGCTGTTCCACAAAACAATACTGGCATCTGTACGTCCTCAGAGGAATGAGGAAAAAAAGCACTTGTTCATGAGTATTTCATAAAGCCAAATTTATCCAACTTAAAGAGCCGCCTTTTATTCTGAGATTATGTCCTTCCCATTTTTTTTAATAGTTATGGTAGTCAAATGGCCTTTTATTAAATGCTGAAATTTTTTTAATTACATGCATAAAATGCAAAGGTTTGGGTACAATTAACTCCAGATCTTTGCCCTTCCTATCTTCCACATCCCAACTCACCTCCTTCCAGTTGCTCAGGCAAAAAATAAAAATAAATAAAATAAAACCTAATGCCATTCTTGACTTCTCTCTTCCACACCCTGTGGTAGGCAGTTAGACAGACAAGAGCAGAGCAAGACACAGAAGGTCACAGGGGTAGAAAGCCCCAGGTGCCCAGCAAAGGGCAAAACGGGAAAACAAAGACCTTGCCCCCAGGATAACCTTTCCTCCCCTAGCATATCACTGGTTATGGGGTTCAGACTCTCCCCTGACCTTTCCGTCCCTGGCACGACACCAGTCATGCAGTAGACAATCTTAGAAGAGGAACAAGGAGTCAAGGGGACGAGTGGCCTCATGCAACTCCCACGTGGGCCCTGATATGACCACTCCCTTAAGCATTAAGCCCTAGAGGTAACATCTAGGCCTCAGTTGTGTTTCAGCTCCAGGCCCAGAAAAGCAGCAAAACCAGAGAAGCGATGCCATGGCTGACATCAGGACCAGCTGCACTAACTAATGACCTTCCTGCCCTGGTGCCGACCAATCAGTAGAGACCATGACCCTGAAAGGTCACACCTGGAAAGCTGACGAATATTCCATTGGGATCTGCCTCTGAGGCCTCCAGATAAATGCCCTCAAGAAGGAGGACCCAATGGGGCTCTCTCTCTGGAGCATGCCCCTGCCTCTCCCCACCCCCTTCCCCAGGCACATTTCCCTTGCCTCTCTTTCTCCTCAGTTCCAAGGGACCTTCTTTTGCCTCTGTAACTTGTTTCCTGAGCCCATTTTCTCTACGGCCCAGTTCTTCTACCTCTGTGACTTTCTAAATGAAATTTTCCTTATATCTGAGTCTTGACTGAATTCTGTCTTAGCCGGAACTCAAGTATGGAGGCTGCTGAACCCAGGTCTGGTTTGACGCCACACACCCCTCTTCCAGACCCTGAGCTGACCCTGTCGGCCTCGCTCTCCGAACGTGTCCGCAGTCAACCACCACTCACCAGCACGACGAAGAAACAGAACACTTCCGTTCAACAAGTGGGAGTCAGCAGCCAGAACAAGCGAAAGGGGCTCGACTGCACTAGTCTTCGGAGAAATGCAAATTAGAGCCACAACGGAACATTTCTACACACCCACCAAAACAGCTAAGGCAAATGGCAGGCAATACCAAGTGTTGCCAAGAATGCGGGGCTCTCATATATTGCTGACGGATACATAAATTGATAGGAGCACCTTGGAAAACTGTTTCTCGGTGTCCACTAAAGTGAATACACACACACCACGGGACCCCGCAAGTCCGCTCCCAGTTACGGCCCTGAGATGTCTGCACCAAACAGGCTTGCACAAGGGTGCCCAAGGCAGCGCTACTCACCAGTCAAAACCAGGGACAACTGTGGTCACCACACCATAGGATGCTCCACAGCAGCAAAAATAAACAAACCGCAGGCACTCGTAAGAACAGGAATGAATCTCACAAACACAACGTTGAGGGAAAGCAGCCAGAAACCAACTGAAACATTATGCACAATCACGTAGTGTACAGCTCACAAAGGGGTCCCCAAGACGAAGCTGTGGTGTTGGCAGTGAAGGGGCAATGCTCCAACGGGCCTTCAAGGGGCTGGCAGCCTGAGCCCCAGTACACAGACGCATTCACTGTGTATGTGCCACTGCTGGTTTTGCTCCCAACATTTTCCTCCTGAGAAAGCCCAGCAACCCTTCCTTCCCTTGGGCTGCTGTGCTCGAGGTCACAGTCCCCCACGGAGCACACACTGCTGTCTGCAGGAGCCTCGTTTCTCCTCCACATCAAATTTCACCCAAAAGCCCTCTTTTACGGGACGACCTCTGTGTCTTGCTTATTTTTAGCAGCCGCCATCTTTCCAAGACGGGAGACAGGAGGACGTTAACGGTGGTGGTGGTCCTTGGGAGGCAGGAGGGTAGGAGACTTTTCTATTCTTCTTCGGACTTTCCATATTTCCCAAACTTCCACAAGCCTTAGTGATGTGTTTATAATAATAAAAAGAAAGTAGACAATATTTTTAAAGTATTTCCTTCGTCTCCTGCTGGACGTTTTCCTCTATTCTTCCCAAGTTCCCCGATGAGCTAGAAACATCTTGAGAACAGGACTGCTAAAGTTTCTGCACAGAACTCAGCACAGTCCCTCACCCACAGCAGGTGTCTGGCACAGAACAGCTCACTAAGTCTTCATTGGATGAATGACGAAGATTCAGGTAATACTTAGAAATGGACTTGGCCGATAGCGGGTAGACCAAAGAGAGAATGGGGCATGCCCTTAATGGACTTAGATTATTTCAATTGTATATCACTATTAAAAAGACAGCTTTCAAACAATCAAAGCAGTGAAACACTAAAGACTGCAACCTGAAGGCCAGGTGAGCTGCTCAAGGTGATTCATTGCTGCAGTGGTCAACCAAGAACAGGACAGTGAACAAACCGAAGGACTTGGTGCTTCTTGCTATAACGAAGGCACCCAGAATTGAATTCCTTATATAGCCTTCGAGTTCTCTGCCCCATTTAGAAGGCCCATTTTTGCCAGTGCAAAGTTTAACAATGCTCTTTAAAATTAACCTCTGTTCTTAAGATTAAATAATAAGCCTGAATACTAAAGCAAACGGGATTTAGATAAAACCACCCCAACCATGCTATCACGCCACTAAAAGTCCTTATCTAATAAGCCAAAGCAGAAAATCTTGAGGATTTATTTAAGGAAAGAGAAGTCTCAAATATTGGGTTTGGAGAAATGACCTGTGCATAGAGCTTAAAGAAGGTATAATGGATTCACTAAACCTACAAAGCTCACAATTCAGGAAAGTTATAGTAGTAAAAATGTTCTCCTTTTTCACCATGATCTAAGTCAGGGGTGTCAAACTCATTTTTACTGGGGGCCACATCAGCCTCGCAGTTGCCTTCAAAGGGCCAAATGTGATTTTAGGGCTGTATAAATGTAACTACTCCTTAACAGTTAAGCGAGAGCTCAGCGTTGCCGCCAGGTAGAAACAAGGTGCATGCCGAGCAGAAACAAGGTGCTGGGCAGGATAAAACAAGGCAGAGGGCCGGATTCGGCCCACGGGCCTTGTGTTTGCCACCTGTGATCTAAGTGAACTTGTACTAGTGACTTCAATTCTGTTGGATGAAGTGAATGCGTTTGCTAGAAGCACACTTGATTGCCAAGATTGATCTTACACCTGTTTTGTGTTTTCAATTAACTTCAGTTCATTAATCTCTCCTTAAAAATCTATATATTTCTAATAGGCTTCCAGACCCTTAGGATGCTAATTCCAAAACAAAGCAGATGCTGACTTGGTGACAGCATGATCATTTTAGGGCCACAGCCAGAACTCAGTGACAAGACGATGTCATAGCAGTACCCAGACTGCAAGATGAGAAAGAAAGTATGTGTCCCAAAATATACATTTCTCACATTTCCTGTCTTGCCTTCAGTTCGGAAGTGAAAGTGTTCTTACTAGGAAAAAAATTCCATGGTTACTACAGCCTCTGTGAAGATTTACATTTATCTCATCACTACTATAAATATTTACATTTCACCTAGCAATCTGTAGCAGAAACACCTGCAACTGCAGGCCTTGAACTTCTCTAACACATGCAAGCCCATCTCGAGGCTTTCCCAGATCTCAGTTAAGTTCCGTGGGTCAGAGAGAACATTCAGTGACAACCACGACCTTGACTCCACTGGAGGTAAGAAAATTAAATACAGTGTCGAAGAATTTTCTCTAGGAGTCTTCCTTCTCTTCACCTCCTAAAAGTCTACTCACCTGCCACTTAATTTTTCTTAGTAAAGCCAACAATACGAGGTGAGAGAAATTAAAAGACATGGTGTCGCTCCTGCGCAAACCCTGGAAAAACACAAACGTTGGGGTCTGAAAGCAGGCAAGTGACTAACCTTCCTAAGCTCCAGTTTCATTGTCAGTTAAATGCTCGTATATATTTCCCAGGAATTTCATAAGGATAAAACGAGATGGTATAAAGAAAGAAACTAACACAGAATTAATTACTGGTAAAGTTCAGTGAAAGACATTTACAACCCTTATGAACTGAGCACTCTGAAGGTCACCTTGACAGGCCAAAGTCCTCCACCTGGTACGGGGAAACATGCCAAATGGGTCACGTGCCGGTTCTGGGAAATCCTAATCATCACTGAAAACAGAAGAAACAGTCCCTGACTCTCCTCTGTGCCTCCCACGGATGAATGATAAGCTGCATACCCAACTTTACAAATCTACCAGGAAGACCAGGCTTTCATTAGAGGAATGGGTGGGGAGCTTCTATCAACAGTGTGGCACAGTGTTTAAAGCAAATTACCAGTTAACCAACAGGGTGATGGTCATTGCTACCCTATTATATGTAGACAGGCTTTCTGGCATTCCAAACAATAAGATATATTCTATGCACACAGCTAAAACAGGAATGCCACTACCCTAGTCCCAACAGATGAGTGTACCAGACCATTACTCAACTCAGTAGCTGCAGCAATGTATGTTAATATAAGAAGAAATTCTTTAGCAGGAACTCAACATCCTGGCTCCCACTCAGAGCCCTAATGACTATCTTGCAGCTCGTTATGAAGACTGGCAGTAATGTGACATGAAGTGCCTGGCACGCTGGATACTCAATAAACAATAGTCAATGTTAATCTTATTACTAGGAAGCAACAAAAATCAAAAGGCTGAACCTGCCATGAAGCAAGTGTCGACAGAGTGGCTCCTTTTCAACCAAGAAATTAAGTTGTATGGAAACAACAAAGAACACAAGTGACAAGCCTTAGGACAGGGGTAAACCAGTAAATGGCAGGTTTACCACTCAAGATTAACTGCCAGTGTGCTCATTGCTCTGGGGCAAACAAACTACAAAATGAGAAATGGCCCCTATCCTCCAGGAATCCACATCTACCTGACGAGAAATCACATGATTTTACCTGTCTTCTTCATCCCCTCCGCCCCCACTTCACTCCCGGTCCTTTGAGGGCAAAACCCACAACTTTACATTGTCACACATGCAGCCACTCAATAAACCCAGCGCACAAATGAGACACGCACAGCCTCTCAGAGGTTTCCGAGCAGGGCTCCAGAGACTGCTCAATGTGAACTTCCCCAACACTGAAAATCTGTGCCCCTAAAGCGCTACCCAGGTGGCTGCAACACTCTGTGGGGTCTGAGAAGCACTGACGTCCTTGAGCCCCATGAGCAATCTGCACGCCCCTTGCAATGGCCACGTCCAGAACGATCAGGCCTGTGCGTGCGTGCGTGCGTGCCATGCCTGCACACAGCTCTACTAGAGATTCTCTTTCTGGTGTTCATTCAAGTATCTGTATTCACTCATTGTCCTACCCAGTGGATCTGAGAAGACAAAGGTAAACTCACCTCCTTCCATATGACAGATTTTCAACAATTCTGACAGTGGATGATTTCCCTTCTGAGTTTTTTCCAGGTTAAACACTCTTGATGAATCAAGTATTAATTATTTTTATATATATTTACTTATTTTTAGAGAGAGGGGAAGGGAGGGAGAAAGACAGGGAGAGAAACATCAATGTGCAAGAGATATATCAATCAGTTGCCTCTCACACACCCCCAAGAGGGGACCTGACCCACGACCCAGGCATGTGCCCTCTCTGGGAATCAAACCAGCAACCTTTTGGTTTGCAGGCCAGCACTCAATCCACTGAGCCACACCAGCCAGGTCATGCATTAATTATTAAATGCTAAGCTTTTTAAGTATACAACACAGTACAACGGCATTTCAGAAAAGGGAGAAATTAAAGTGTGTTATAGAAACCAGAAGGATATCCATGAAGGAGGCGGAACTTGAATGAGAAAGATACACATAAAACTGGAGTTCAGGAGCTGGTATTGCATCAGAGGGAGTAGGGAGAGGAGACGGTGATAAGGGGCATCACATGCAAGGAAGCTGACAAGAGAGATAAAGCTATGAGTGAGGAACTCAGTAGATTTCACAAACTATTTTAATGGATAAAACTAAAACTGATAAGGCTCACAGGAAGTCACAACAGTTAGGAAGAGAAGAGAGCAGAGGCCCAGCACGTGAAGGCAGAGACACAGTCCCGAAAAGACCAAAGAAATCAGGTACACTGGGAAGGAGAGACCCAAGAAAAGAAAGGCCACAAAAGCAAGCAGGCGAGTGAGTTTAATGTGGTGAGGTGCTGGAACCACTCTAGTTCCTCCCGGGTGGCACCTGTACCTAAATAATACATTAGAAATAATCAGACAGGAAGAGCTAGAGATGGGACAGCAGGTATCAAGGCGGTCAGGAACGAGACTGCTCCAGCCACCTAGATATAAAAGTCAGGTCTGTTCTAAGATGGTGCAGATGAAACCGAGAGGAGAAGGTGAAAACGAGAGTCAACGCAAAAGGAAAAATAGTGGCAAAGCGTGGTCGCGGGCCAGACCAAAGGTAAAAGAAAGAGAAGAATCAGAAATGATTTCTAGGAGGTATCTGAAAAATTCGTGGAAGAAGCAGACAATGCCCAGGCAAGGAGAGGCAGGACAACTGTGCCATTGGGTGTACTGAGGGCACTTGTGGATTAGTGCCTGGGTGGCTTTTTGTTTAGGGAAGCGTCCAAGGTCGCTCCCCACGCTGCAGACACACATGGTAATGTGGTTTTGCTACTTTCTCCGGTACCAGCACAAGCTGTAGTTTGTGTGTCAGCAGACCGGGAATATCTGGTTTTGGATCTGAAACCTGTAACTTGACCAACAGAGTTAAAATTCTTACAAAAAAAAAAAAAATGAAATGTGCTTTGACAGAGCTAGGTGAAAGAAGCTAGTCACAAAAGACCACATCCAGCACGATTCCTTTCATGTGAAACCACCAGACTAGGCACACTTGTAAAAACGGAAAGATGATTGACGGTGGCCTGGGGTGGGAGTGGGGAGGTGGGGAGGGGCTGGGGAGAAACGGGAGTGACCGCGAATGGGGCTGGACTTTCTTTTTGGGTAATGAAGATGTTCCAACATCATTTATGAAGACAGTTACCCAACTCTATAAATGTACTCAAAAGTACTTGTGCACTTCAAATGGGAGAACTGGAAAGTAAATCAACTGCAAGTCAATAGAGGCGCTAAAAGCACTCAGGAGTACATAAATAAGTACTGTGATTTCAGAAACGTAGACCATCTCCCCGATAAGAATGACTATTAGACTTCAAATAAAAACCATCGGATGATTTGGAAAATATTAAAAGATATTTTAGAAAGTCTAAGTTAAGTTGTACTCCTTTTAGAGAGAATCAAGCTTGGAAAACAGAGAGATTTAAACATACATATTCCTTTAGAATTGTTTTTCACAATTGATCTAAACATTCTAATATGGACTACAGAGGAAAAGACAATGGCATGGGTTTGTCTTCCAACAATTACATCAGGTGGTATTATACTAGATAACTATGGTTCAGTTTTTTAGAAGCTAAAATAAAATGATGTTAGCCAATTCAGTGAAAAGCAGATTATGTAACAACAATTACCAAGCAGATGAGTAAATCTGTTTTATGAATTCGAGGTACGACAAAAAACGTAACATAGATGTCCTCATTTGAAAGACACCAGAGAACAAGCCAAATTAATTTCTGCCTCCACCATACCTACTGACAAATACAGTCCCTGTTACCTGACACGTCCCCTCATTAAAACCACTGCTGCCCCCGTCCCACTGAACACGTAGGGCACTTACTGAAGAGTCCCCAGTGACTGTCAGTTACTCATCAGCATGCGTCAGGCACTCAAAGGCACAGAACTGAACTTCCTCCGTCACATAACCTGCCCTGGGCACAGAGAACTGATGCCCAACTGAATCTTGTAATCCCGTGATTTTCCACCTTTTTCATCTCACGGTACACATAAACTAAACTAAGTTCTGCAGCGCACCAAAACATATCTTTTTTGCCCATCTGACAAGAAAATAGGTATCATTTTGATTCATTCACACTAGCAGCTATTGTTGGGTTGACTGTTTTTACTCGACAGTCTGAGGGAAAAGAGGCCAGCGCCTCCGACGAAACAGTCAGGCTCAGGCGTTGTGTGTCTGCCTCCTGCAGCCCACGGGGAGGAAGGAGATCGCAGCAGAAGACAGATGAGGAAACCAGCAGGGCGATGAGGAAAGAGCAGCAGAGTTTCTGTGCGAACTGTCTCAGGGTCAAGCAGAACCCAGAACCGGCAGCCCATGTCTTGACTGAAGATGCTCCTAAAGCAACCTCTCACTGGTGGGAAGAAATCAATTACCAACAAATACTGCATTTTAAGGACACACCTATTTATTTATATTACGACCTCTAAGAAAAAACATTTAATAAATTCAAAATACCATTTGTTGACATATAAGACTGATTCTTTCAACATTTTTACTTGGATCATAAACAAATTTTAATTCCATTGGTTCGAATACATATGTTTTACGTATTTTGCCTGCTTATAACAAAGTTTTAAGCAATAAAAAAACCTGGAAATATACTCATATAAGCAGGTATTCTGAACCAAGAAACATGGACAGCGGTCTCCCCAGTAATTTTGACCTATGAGACCTTACTTATTAACTGAGCTAAGTTAAAGAAAGCCTAAAATAATAAAAACTTTGAGAAAGGTCAGGGCCTTTTTGTTTTCCTACTACCATATCCTCCCACCTAAATAAAGTAACATCCACCTGAAACCGTGTTTATGAAGGGGCGAGTCTGGTACCACACCTGCAGCGCTCCAATGGCTACACACAAAATGAAGCCCGTGACCCCCTGTAAGGAACCAAAACACCAAGTCCTCACAGAAGCTGCCCAGGAATCACAGAATGGATCCAAGAAAGCTTTTCCATCCACTCAGAGAGAAAGCCAGGCTTTGGAGGGCAAATGCCAACTGTCCACAATTCATTCTGGTCTATGACTTAGAGCGCTCAAAAGAGACCACAAAGTACCTAAGACGGTAACAATCTACTTTCCAGAAATAATATCACCACTACAGGACATAACTTTAGAGGCTTTACCTTTTTATTTCTCGTTTGAGCTCAAGAATTCTGAGAAGTGCAAATACTTTCCCCATGTCACAAAGGAGAAAGCTGAAGCCAGGAAGATTCATAGACCTACCCAGCTGCCAACCTGTCTTCTCCACCTGCACATCCACGGGTATCTCATACCCAACATGTACACATCAGCTCTTATTTCCCCACCCAAACCTGCTCCTCCAGTCTTCCCCATTTGAATAAATGGCACCTCCATTACCCCAGTTGCTCAGGCCAAAAACTTTGGTGTTATCCTTGACTCCATGCTTTTTCACTCCATTCATCACACCCATCAGTGAATTACTTCTGCTCCCCTTGGGTTAAGTTCAGAGTCCAGCCACTTCCCATCACCTCCACTACTGCTGTCATCGCATCTCACCTACATTATTGCTGGAACCCCCGAAGATCTTCATTTCCATTTCCATCTTTGCCTCCCCCACCCCATCTCATTCTATTCTCTACACAGCAGAGTTTTGCCCTTTAAAAATATGTGAGATCAAAACCCTTTGAATCATCTAGTGGCTTCCTATCTCACTCTGTTCACTGCTGTACGTACATCCAGGATGAGAACAGGACCTGCTATCTAGAAGGTGCTCAATGAATGTTGGTGGTTAGTAATGAAAGAAAAATGGCCAAATCAGAGCCAGAACTACAAAAAAATCTTCCAGTGTTCTCTAGTGACAATGAGACCAGATTTCCAATAGCCAACACTATACATCAGAGACAATTTTTGTCTTACTTTGCATAACTGAATCTAATAACACACAAGCAATATTCTGTTGAATTTCTAACAACAAATTAAAATGAAAATATCATTTTATAAAGCCACAAGAACTCAGGCTGGGTTATCTGAATATCACGTATTTGGCAACATGGGCAACTGCCAGGGAATTATCACAGTGCTGTTGTATCTTCTGTGTGACTTCTGCATTCAGTGACATGATGTCACCGTATCTCAAGGCCACCACACACATAGATGACAGGAGCTCTAAAAGATTCGGAACTGAGCAGCTAGAGGTGATAAGCATTTCTAAATCTCCCACACAGACATTACACCAATCACCCGAAAGAGGAATTAAGTTTCTAGGGTGTTGCAAGTAACAGCAGAAAGATTAGATTCAGAACTGTCTTCTCCCAAAAATACAAGGAAAGACTCTCAAAGTTGAGCTAAAATGTTGACTGTTGTCAGATCAGAGAGAAACTAATGCTAAAACTATCCAGCATTGTAGAATTTTCTCACTAAAATGTCTTAGAGTTCAACACAAAGGCTCTAAATTCATATTTCTTTAGTTCTTTCAAAAACATTTCTACTATCTGCAAAAAGCCCCAAATGTCACTAAATCACACTGATATTCACAGAATTTTTAACAGCTGGACTTTGGGGAAACTTACTTCTTCAACCCTCAATCTTCTTCCTTCTGCAAATGAAAATATCACCTAGTACAAAATAAATGCACATTGAAAATTTGCTCATGAACAAACAAATGAGCAAATGAAAGACGACCAAAAAAGGGTACATGGCTCTTTTAAGATCTGACAATAGGAAAATCCAGAATTAGCCAAAACTAGGTTTATAGATTCTCTTGGAGCAGACATGAAAGAAGAAACCAAGATTTAAAAACCTTATTTGGTTCCTCAGGAAAACCTTAACCACTATTCATTAAAGCCAGTTTCCTTTAGTTGTTACTTAGAAAAGCACTTGATAAAATAAATTTAGCCAAGACATATCTCCTTGGAAACCGAAAAGCAGAATTATCTAGTGTTTCTTCCTCTACACAAAGAATATTTAATATAGGCCTATTTTCATAATAAACAATTACCATTGTTTTAGATCAGAAGTAACAAAAACGGCCTTTGACTAAAGGAAAATTCTAACAACTGAGAGGACAGAACACTGAAAAGAACCACAATCCCCAGAACACAGCCTCATGAAAGCAGGAACCATGTGTCTATCCTTTTTTTAAATATATTTTATTGATTATGCTATTACAGTTGTCCCAATTTTTCCCCCTTTACCCCCTCCACCTGGGACCTCTCATTCCCTCCAGCAATCCCCCCCCCTTAGTTCATATCCATGGGCCATGCATATAAGTTCTTCGGCTTCTCCATTTTCTATACTGTTTTTAACATCCCCCTGCCTTGTCTGTACCTACCAATTTGTACTTCCTAATCCCTGCCCCTTCCATTCCCCATTCTCCTCCTTCCCCCTCCCAGCTGATAACCCTCCAAATGATTTCCACGTCTATCATTCTGTTTCTGTTCTGCTTGTTTGCTTAGTTTTTTAAATTCAATTGCTTATAGTTGGGAATCTATTGCCATTTTAATGTTCATAGTTTTGACCTTCCTTTTCTTAAATAAGTCCCTTAACATTTCATGTAATAAGAGCTTGGTGATGATGAACTCCTTTAGCTTTACCCTGTCTGGGAAGCACTTTATCTGCCCTTCCATTCAAATGAAAGCTTTGCTGGGTAAAGTATTAATCTAGGTTGTAGGTCCTTGCTTTTCTTCACTTTGAATACTGTTTGCCAGTCCCTTCTAGCCTGCAAAGTTTCTTTTCGGAAATTAGCTGACAGTCCTATGGGAACTCCTTTGTCAGTAACTATCTGCATTTCTTTTCTGCTTTTCTCTTTCTATCTTTAACCTTTGGTATTTTACTTAATGATGTGTCTTGGTGTGGTCCTCTTTGCATCAATCTTGTTTGGACTCTCTGTACTTCCTGGACTTCTATATTTATTTCCTTCATCAAATTAGGGAAGTTTTCTTTCATTATTTTTTCAAGTAAGTTTTCAATTTCTTGATCTTCCTCTTCTCCTGCCAGCACCCCTTTGATTCAAATGTTGGTATATCTGAAGTTGTCCCAGAGGTTTCTTACCCTTTCCTCATTTTTTTTTTTGGATTCTTTTCTCTTCTTGCTGTTCTGATTGAATTTTTTTATTCCTTATGTTCCAAAACAATGATTTGATTCTTGGCTTCATTCCCTCTAATGTTGATTCCCTGTAAATTTTTCTTTATTTCACTTAGTGTACACAACTTTCATTCCTGCGTGGGTCTTTTTTATGCTGTTCAAGTACCCAATGAGTTCCTTGAGCATCCTAATAAGCACTGTTTTGAACTCTGCATCTGAGAGATTGCTTATCTCCATTTTGTTTAGCTCTTTTTCTGGAGTTTTGTTCTGTTCTTTCATTCGGGCCATATTTCTTTGTCTCTTCATATTTCTTTGTCTCCCTGTGTTTGTTTCTATGTATTAGGTAGAAGTGCTTTGACTCCCTGTCTTAGTAGTGTGGCCAATTGCAGAAAAGCACACCTATAAAAGTTGGACAGGGCAGAGCCTTAGGTAATCACCAGGGCAGGGCAACCCATGTGAACCAGGTTGATGGGAGTCTCAGATATGGTGTCTCTGCTCTGTGGCTCTGTGTGTGGGAAAACACAGAAAAGGGACAATGGCCATTGTCTGGCCTCTGGAGTTTTGTCCAGGAGGAAGCTGTACCCCAGCACTTGCCCTGATGCCAGACACTTCAGTTTCTCCCTGTCTGCCACTGGTGCCCTTCAAGCTGCTGCCCCAGTCCTGGAGCCCAGAGAGAGTGAATCTGCCTTAAGTCCTCAGTCTGTGGTGGGTCCGTTAAGAGGAGATGCCTGAGAATCCCCACAGTTTCTTCTGCCACCTCAACCCCACAGGTTTTTACAGCCAGAAGTTATGGGGACTTACCTTCCTGGCACTGGAACCCTGGGCTAGGTGGTCTGGTGTGGGGCTGGGATCTCTTGCTCCCAAGGTATCCCTCCCAATTTTTATCTACTACACATGGGTGTGGGACCACCGGTTACACGTCTCTACATCTCCACATGTCCACCCTTCCTACCCATCTGGATGAATGTGACTTCTTTAATTCCTTGGTTGTTGGACTTCCCTACAGCTCAATTTTCTGATGATTCTGGGTGATAGTTGTTTTGTAGTTGAGTTGTAATTTTTGCTGTGGTTATGCAAGGAGGTGAGCTGTTTTTACCTATGCCTCCATCTTGACCAGAAGTCAGAAGTCAATAAATATTTATGGGATAAATGAGTAAGTTACTGCCTAGAGACCTACCCATGTGAACATAAATTCATTTGGTCACCGTTAAATAACTCTCTACTACAGGCCTACTATATGTAAGCATACTACAGTTCTCCTCCATAGAAATTCTACAAATGTCCCTTCAAGTAATACACCCAATCAAAATTATCCCCATTGTTTTATTAAGAAGGTGAGAAAGTAGGTCTTAAGTATCCTAAATTATTTATTAAAGCAGCCACTCAATTTGCTGCTGTGGCAAATCTCTCTCCTTCAATTCATCCTACACAACCTGAACAGGTTAATTTTCTGTTTTTTTGCACATTGTACAAATTAAAACAGCGCTGTGGCTAAGTACTCTTTCTTTGTATGTGGCCCACTGCTCTTCAATGAACAGATAGGAAAAATCAGAAACTACTTGATTGGAATAGGAAAGGCAATATAGTGTCAAGGAAAAAATACCACATGTGACAGTTCTTACAACAGTTGATCCCACTGAAAATCTTGAGATGAGTACTAGAGGCTTTCATTAAAGACTTCCCTACAGCACTGTGATGCCGCTGACACAGACGGTTTTGGGTATTCGCACACATTTCAGTACATATCCAATCTTCAGGATCAATTCAAGGTCCATCACCTTTTGGGGCTTTCCCAAGCCACTGGACCAAATATCTGTGAAGCACTGGTTAACCAGGAACTGTTAGCCCACGGCTCTTACTGTACTATTTGCCAATTGACAGATTTGCATACATTCTGCCATTTAAACCACGTTACTTCATTTCTTTAAGTGTGTCTAGTTCCCTCAAAAAAATGAAAAATTATTTGAATTGTTTTTCTATTGTTGACTTCCCTATTACTTCTCTATTACTCAACCCCTACAACAGCACAAGTTAAAAGTGCCATTCATACTTCCTGATTTTGAAATATATTACAAAGCTAATGTAAAAAAACTGAGTGACACTGGCACAAAGACAAACAGACCAATAGAATACAATAGAGAGCCCAGAAATAAATAATCACTCAAGTGTTCAACTGGTCTTCAACAAGGATGCCAAAACCACTCAGGGGGAAAGGACAGTCTCTTCCACAAATGGGGCTTGGAAAACAGGATATCCATGCAAAAGAATGAAGGTAAACCCTTACCTTATACCATATATAAAAATTCACTCAAAATATATTAAGGATCTAATGTAAGAACTAAAACTATAAAACTCCTAGAAGAAAACATAGGAGGAAAGCTTCATGACATTGTACATGGCGACGATTTCTTAGACATAACGCCAAGAGCACAGGCAACAAAACCAAAAATCGACATAGAAGACTACCCCATACTTCAAAACATTCACACATCAAAGGATATAATCCCAAGAGTGAAAAGGCAAACTACAGAATGGGAGAAATATTTGCAAATCATTTATCTGTTAAGGGGTTAATATCCAGGCTATATAAAGAACTCCTAAAACTCAGCAACAAAAAATCAAATAACTCAGCTAAAAAATGGGCAGACTTAGACAGACATTTCTCCAGAGATGATTATGAATGACCAACAGGCAAATGAAAGACGCTCAATATTACTTATCATCAGGGAATTGCAATTCAAAACCACAATGAAATACTACTTCACAGCCATTAAGACGGCTACTATCAAAAAAAAAATTAAAAAGTCAGTGTTGGCAAGGAAGAGGAGTAACTCTTGTGCACTTGCTGGTGGGAATGTAAAATGGTGCAATCACTATGAAAAACAGTATGGAGGTTACTTTAAAAAATCAAAAATAGAACTACCACACAATCCAGCAATCCCACTGTTGGGTATATAACCAAAAGAACTGAAATTCAGGTCTCAAAGAGATATCAATATTTGTACACCCATCTTCACAGCAGCACTATTTGCAATAGCCAAGAGGTGGAAGCCACCCAAACATCCATCTACAGATGAACAGATAAACAAACGTGGTGTGTATATACAATGGAGTATAGTCAGCCTTAAAAGGAAAGGAAATCCTGTCACATGCCAACATGTACAAACCTCGAGGACATTGGCTAAGTGAAATAAGCCACAAAAGACAAATACTGCATGATCCCACTGATATGAGGTGTCTAAAATACTCAAATTCACAGAAACAGAAGGTAAAATCAGGTGGTTGCCAGGGATGAGGAAAGGAGAAATGGAAAGCTAGCTGCTCAATGGGCAGAGTTTCAGGTTGGTAAGATAAAAACATGCTGGAGATCTGTTTCACAGTATGAGTGTGCCTAACACTACTGAACTGCACACTGACAAATGGTTAAGACGGTAAAGGTTACGTTATGTGCTTTTTTCCCCCAATACAAAAAAAAAGTAAGTGCCAACATGCAGTTCCAGCTGGATTTACATGCTCCACCTCCGCTGCAGGGTTAAGTAGCCTGGCCCTTTCAGCTGTTGATGATCATTTCCAAATTTCTTCCAAGTTGTCTTTTGTCTCTTCTAACCAGTGGAACTGTACAGAGGATAGGAGACCCTCTTCTTCACCCATCCAGCATGAAGTTCCCACAATCCCCAGGCTTTCTGGTTTAAGCCCACTACTTATTTACCTATTGTCAAGCACATTTCCAAAAATGGCATAAAAACCATTGTGTTCTCAACTGGGTGGGAGAGAAGCAGAAGAGAACCACCTACTGAGTTGCTTCAAACCATCTATTCACCTAGCATGCTCCCCCAGAGAAAAGCCTCAGCATTCACTGCGAATCTCTCCCCTCTCCACCCAGCACGCACTGCTCCCCCAAACACATCCTACCCAAGCCACTGAAAAACATTATTTTTAAATGTGCCTTGAAAATGGCCTGCAAAGCAATTCTGCTAAAAGCGACTGTTAGGGCTGAGGTTCCTGGACTCATAATAAGTCTTTTCTGTGAATCGTGCAGCTCTCCAAAACCTCTCATTTACCTCCTGAAGCAGTTTAGTTATGCAATTATTATCCTTCATTTCCTACTACAAAGGATCAGCACGAAGATCCTAATTTTAAAAATACAGTAACGCTGAGACTCTGAAGAATCACAGGCATTTCCCGAACTGGAAAAGAGACAGGGTTAGGGGCTACATTCAGGCTCAATCTGGAAAAGCCCTAACAGGTTTTCCAAGGGCACATCTTGAGCCAGGAGTCAAACGCCACCCCAAACACACATACACACAGAGTAAACTCTCTTTACACATGAAATGCCAGCTCCTCAGAAGTTAGACAGCAAAGTATATTGGCAGAAACTTCTGAGGTCTTCACTGGAACAGCCAGAAAGATGGACGGTTAGGGAAAAGGGAGGAGCCAAATCAACATACACACTAACTAACCCTCATTTCAGGACCAAGAACATGCGTTTCAGAAGTCTTCAAAAGAAAAGTAGCGTGGTTCTGACAACTTGCAACCTTATACTTCTTGTAAAAAAAAAAAATGGAAAAATATTGCTTTCCACTTTTTTCCTAAGTACACATCCATGAAACAAGCAGTAAAAGTTAGCCAAATTGGGTGAAAATTTTAGAACATTCTATTAATTTGCAATTATCTATCTTAGAGACATCTCCTTATAAGCACTCTCTCTTCTTAAACAGGTGCAATGAATACCACCATTTAATTATTAGTTGCTTCTCTGTGAGCACCAAGAACTGAAAATAAACTCATAAATACAAATAGTCAATCAGTTCTGGGAATTAAGACTGTTAGAGGAAATGCCAGGATCTCACAATATATCAAACTAGCATTCCTACCTAGGCAACAAATTGAGAATATGAAAAAAACGAGTGATGGAAAAATAAGAGAGGAGCCAAAGTAAAAGATAATGATTATAGTCAAGTCTCGATTACAGGAACATGACCACTCAGCACATAGCCTTCTGCTTTTTATTTCTCAGTAGCTTTATTTTGAGAAGTTCAGAATTCATTCTAAAAGGAAACAAGATACTAAACCACAAAAAACAATCAATGACCATACTTGGAGCTTTGGTAAAAGGCTTTGTGGGAGAAGTGGACAGAGGAAAGAGGAATAACCAATATTCACGACTGGGCCTGTGAAATTCATTTAACGTGGGCCTGCTCTCTGGGAGGAGAGGAGAAAGGAATTCAGTGGCCGCCACGGATGGATGTCCTGTCTGCTCAAGTTGCCTCTGGGTGACCCCCACCCGAGTCTGAACAAACGTAACTCTCTCCCCCACAGCCAGCATTCTTCAACAACCATGCATTCTCCCCCTGCCTCTCCCGAACTGAAGAAAAAGGGAAATCTAACATTATGCAATTGCCCATTTCCCACAGTTTAAAGTTAGGCATACCAGAATCCTAATTAAAGGGGGAACTTAGTGCAACACGACAAGTAACCAATTAGAAATCTAGAGGCTGAACATTCTGGACACAGACCTCCAGAGGCAAAGAGAAACAGCCTCCCCTGACTCAGTGGCACACCCACCAAGCACTGCTATTTACTAAGGTCCACCTCAGGAAGCCCCTGACAGTCCCCCTGTGTCATTTTGGTGTCATCTCTCTGTGTCTTCAAGAAAACATTCACATTCTATTTGTTCTATTTGAATTCACCTTATTCTCCCCAGCTCGCAGGAAAGGAGAAAATGGATGTGGACTGGCCTCTACCCTCAAAAGACACACCACACAGACTGTCTTACCCCTTATGATCACAAGCCCTCTCACACTCGTGTGAGTCCACTCAAATCACCTACATTTAAGAGAGCCAAACAAAAGGCAGTCTTACCCACATTCTCTGACTCACTCCAAGGCTCATCAAGAGCCTATCAAAAGAATAAATGAGCTTCATCTAAGAATAACTAACTTATATACAGTTAACCCTTGGACAATGCAGGGGTCAAGGGCTCCAACCACCCCCCCCAGTACAGTCAAAAATCTGATTATAACTTGTGACTCCCTCAAAACTGAACTACTAATAGCCCACTGTTGACTGGAAATCTTACTGATAACAGAGTCAATTAACACCTATTTTCTATATGTATTATATACCATATTCTTACAATAAAGTAAGTAAGCTAGAAAAAATGAAACATTAAGGAAAGTATAAGGAAGAAACAATACATTTGCAGTGTTTTTTTTAAATCCACGTGTCAGTGGATCCTCCCAGTTCAAACCCGTGTTGTTCGAGGACCAACTGTATAACCTCTGGAAAACAAAGTGCCATAGAAGTGTGAGTGCGTGGGCTTTGTTTTATTATGTTTTTGGGTTTTTTAAGGGGGGGGGGGGCAGGTTATTTTTGTTGTTTTTTTTTTTAGAAAAAAAAAAACAAAACCCAATTCCAGTGAGGCCCATTTATTTTAAACCAAAAAAGTAAAAGTGCAGTGGGTAGAAGGTTGGATTGTCAAGTGAGAGTGAGTGAAACATCCATATTTTAAATAGCATTGTATGTAGAACCAGACACAAAGTTCCGTGTGAGCACTCGAGGAATAACAGAAGGCCTAACCATCCCCAGAACAAGGAGAGCCCTCATCTAAAGGGCAGTCGCCCAACTGGCAGGAATGTTTCTTGTCTCCTGGCTCAGATTACCCCAGTGGAAGGTAGGGTAGCACTATATAAATCAGTCACGTTCTCAACAGGAAGTTCCTGCATTTTCCTGTTTTCTGTGCAGTTATCCTTCCACCTGACCAATCCACCCCACCCCCAGCCCCTGCCCCCTTGTTACCCTTACACATAGCAGAGAGAGATCTAAAAGTTGCCACTGTTCCAGAAATGAGGAAGATACAATCCCTT